>ML781077.1:368050-386776 GCA_009831015.1 Picea engelmannii
TTAACTTGCAATTTAAAAAAATTAAAATTAAAAAATATTTAAAAAAAAAAATTAAAATTAATTTTTTTTTTATTAAATAATTAATGTGATCAATTATAAAGCGAAATGAAAAATAATATACGAATATACGGCAACTTTAATAATAATCATGAATACATCGTACACGATACACCAATATCTACCTCGATGTGACTCAAATTTGACTGATCAAATATGTTTGCTAAGTTGTGAATCAACCCTCTACTACAGAAAGAACTTTGCAATATAAAAAACAAACACTTAATAATAATTAAGTTATCCCTCTCCTTCCGAAGCTGCTACTTTTTGCTTTACATGTAAGTACCCCTAGTCCGAGACCGGACACTATCATCTAGATAGAGACATCAAGCATCTCCAACTACATATGTTCAACACCTTCCACCCCTTTTTGATTCGGAGCACCAACGAATACTTAGCTTTAGAAGCTTTGTCACTTGCTGCAACCGCCAACGTTTTCATACTTGGGCATCTCTTTTAACTCAGAGCACTCGCCAAACACGTAGGAATCGAAGCTTTGTGGGCTGCGCCGACCCCCGTATGCTCTTCAGCTTCGCACATCCGTCCGCCCACAACTCCTCCAAAGATACCAATGTTTCCATACTTGGCAGCTCTTCTAAATCGGAGCACCCGCCAAGATGGAGGACTCGAAGCTTTGTGGGCCGCGTCGACCCCCGTATGCTCTTCAGGTTCACACATTTGTCCGCCCACAACTCCTCCAAAGATACCAATGTTTCCATACTTGGCAGCTCTTCCAACTTAGAGCACTCGCCAACATGTAGGACTCGAAGCTTTGTGGCCGGCGCCGACCCCCGTATGCTCTTCAGCTGCACACATCTGTCCGCCCACAACTCCTCCAAAGATACCAATGTTTCCATACTTGGCAGCTCTTTTAACTCGAAGCACCCGCCTACATGTAGGACTCGAAGCTTTGTCCGCTGTCGAAACTTTGTGGACTGAGCTGACCCCCTTATGCTCTTCAGCTTCACACATCCGTCCGCCCACAATTCCTCCAAAAATACCAATGTTTCCATACTTGGAATCGATTCTAACTCAGAGCACCCTTCAACATGCAGGATTCGAAGTTTTCTCAGCTGTCGATTTTTTGTGGGCTGCGCCAAACCCCGTATGCTCTTCAACTTCACACATCTGTCCGCCCACAATTCCTCCAAAGATACCAATGTTTCCATACTTGGCAGCTCTTCTAACTTAGAGCACTCGCCAACATGTACGACTCGAAGCTTTGTGGGCCGCGCCGACCCCCGTATGTTCTTCAGGTTCACACATCTATCTGCCCACAACTCCTCCAAAGATACCAATGTTTCCATACTCGGCAGCTCTTCTAACTTAGAGCACTCGACAACATGTAGGACTCGAAGCTTTGTGGCCGGCGCCGACCCCCGTATGCTCTTCAGGTTCACACATCTGTCCGCCCACAACTCCTCCAAAGATACCAATGTTTCCATACTTGGCAGCTCTTCTAACTTAGAGCACTCACCAACATGTAGGACTCGAAGCTTTGTGGGCCGCGCCGACCCCCGTATGCTCTTTAGGTTCACACATCTGTCCGCCCACAACTCCTCCAAAGATACCAATGCTTCCATATTTGGCAACTCTTGTAACTCAGAACACCCACCAACATGCATGAGGCGAAGCTTTATAGGCTGCGCCGACCCCCGTATGCTCTTCATCTGCACACATCCGTCTGCCCACAACTCCTCCAAAGACGCCAATGTTTCCATACTCGGCAGCTCTTCTAACTCATAGCACCCACTAACATTTATGAATCGAAGCTTTGGCAGCTGCGTCAACCCCTGTATGCTCTTCAGCTTCATACATCTGCCTGCAAACAACTCCTCCAAAGATACCAATGTTTCCAAACTTGGGAGCTCTTCTAACTCAGAGCACCCACTGACATGTAAGAATCGAAGCTCTCTCAGCTGCGCCAACCCTTGTATGTTCTTCAGGTTCACACATCCGTCTGCCCACAACTCCTCCAAACATACCGGCAACTGCAGAGATCCCTGCAAAAACAGTTCACACGTTTCAACCATAAGAAAGATATTTATATGTTGTGCAATAGTAATGGCTACTAAAACTACAAAACCTTAGAATTCTTTGTAGACAATGTGTTGAGATATTAATAGCTACAAAACATACGAACGTTAACACAGCAGATTCCCATTTACCTGTAATTCGCCTCCCCTCTGCCACAGCGAGGTTAATACGCTCCCTGACACTTGTAAAAACTTTAAATTCTTCGTTGAAATCAAGGAAGGCAGGGTAGAGTATGGACAGTCTATCCAACGGAGCCACAAGATATTTGGTAACTCCACCCTCTTGAAAATGTGTTCCAATAGAGAACCTTCAGTATCAAGGATTTGCAACCTCCTCGTATAAATAGCGCCCAATACATCATCGTGTTCATTATATTCACTAAGATCCATCTTAATTCCCCGCACGATTATTGCCTGTCCACTCTTGGAAACGATTGTTATTACTTGTTTATTCTTGAAGTATGATGATGAATTAAAGAATTGATCCCATACATTTATTGAATAATCTATAAAAGATTGAATGAGTAAACACTTACAGATGATTGCTGTAATAAATCAGCAATAACGTTCTCTGTCCAACGCGAAAGACGACGCGGCGGCGATTTCTCAGCGACATCTCTTCCCAAATTTCTTAGGTGGTCATGCATACTTATCAAATTCCAACTGTCCACTTCCACAAGAGATTTATCCTGTAGATTTTGAAGCCCCCGCCTTCCTCTCCAGCCTGATCCGTTCCATACGCTTATGGCCGTATCCCTATTTTGTCCTACGAAAAAACATGCAATATCTAAAAATATCTGTTGTTCTTCTTCATTTAGTGAGTTATAACTTATTCTAAATGTGTTACTTATCTCACTCGGAAGCATTTGTTGAAGACTCTCCAATTCGTCTTCCCACTTGGATATTTCTTTATCATAAAGAAGCGCCCCAAATACTTTCAAAGATAAAGGCAATCCTTTACAAAATTCTAAGAACTTATCTACCAGAGGTTCAAAATCTGGGCGCGGATAGGCTTGGCTGAAGGCATGGAAGCATAAGAGCTCTCGAGAGTGTTGTGCGTTAAGCCCATTTAGAGTATAAATCGCTGATGTTTCCACTCTTGCACTTTTGAGTACACCCTTATCTCTAGATGTAATCAATATTAAGCTCCTTGAAAGGAGATCATGAATTTGAAGAGGCAAAAGTGCTTCCAYYTGATCCACATCGTCTACATCATCTAAGATTACTAAGGCGTTAGAAGATTTGAGAGGCTCTATGAGCATCCCTTTACCTTCTTCAACATTGCATATTGGCTGATCCAATCCAGTGAGGCTCTTAAGAAGTATTCTCTGCAACGAATTTAAAGAGTTTTTAGCTGCACTATCTTTGACTTCAAATAAAAAACAGGATCTATGATAATGTGATTTATTTTCATTGAAGAAACGTTTTGCAAAAGTTGTCTTTCCTACGCCACCAGACCCCACGATCCCCAAGAGATGAGGTTTCCCGCTTTGCTGCTTTTGCCTCAACAGGACTGTATCTTCAAAATCTTTCAGCTTGTAATCCAAACCTGTTTGATATTTGGCCACGGGCAAGTCTGGCTTTTTCACTATTTCCGACAGACGTTTAACCATCTTATCCAGCAGCTCTATCTCCAACTCCTCGCTAGTTTTTTCGGAAGAAAGTAAATAGAACTAGTGAGAAACAAACGTCTATATCTATTTATAAAACATATAATACTGCCAGATTGAGAGGGAAAGTTGAATTCTCACCCAATATTGCACGCCTCCAGCTCGAAACCGGAGAAGTCTGCAACACAAGAAAGGGCATCTCTCCAATTTTCAATAGTGTTGGAGTCATACCGCAGCTTTTCTTCATCAGTTTGAGGGTCAAAACTTTTCTTCTCTGCCAGGTTTTGTAGGGCTTGAGCATATTTTCCTTTACCCCGCGTCCACCGAACCTCAGCGGGCGTGACACCGTAAAACACTGGAATGATAGGAACCATCTTTACCTTGTGTGACTCCAACATCATTACGAGCTCATTTAGGCACCAATCTGATTCAGCATAACGAGGAGAGAAGATTGCCACATGGACTGAGGCAGTGTCAATAGCGCGTTTTATTTGAGAAGGAAAATGGTATCCCCGTTGCAACTCGTCCTCATCCAGAAAGGCCCTCAATTCAATGGACCCAAGGCGATTATAGAGCGACTTGGCGAAGGTTTTCTTCACATCAACTCCGCGATGGTTTATGAATATCTCATGCCACTGATTGTTGTTGGAATGAGTGGCGGTGGAGGCGGAGGCAGAGGTGGAAGAGGATGCATCCATTGCAAATTGTCAACAGAAATAAAAATGGTAGTGATTGTTGATGCTATAGAGGCGATTTGCAAAGAAGAAAATAAGTTAGGGTTTCAGAAGTGCAGAGAAATTGTGGGGAAGATTGGTGTCCAGAGGTATACGCCTATGTACACATTAGACCATTTTACTGTAGTCTATGCGCTGTGATTTTATTTTTAATTAACAATCTAGTATCCCACATCGACCATTAAATTTATTTTATTTTTAAGTAAAACTGTAACGGCCCATGAGTTTTACCGGGCGCGCGCACTCCTTTCACGAGTGACTCGTCAAGCCAATGCTCACCTTGACGAAGGTGACGAGTTCGGTGGGCGCCCTCACCGAAAGTTGAACCGAAGGACTCGACCGTGACGAAGGTGACGAGCTGGGTGACGAGTTGGGTGGGCGCCCTCACTCGACCGTGACGAAGGTGACGAGCTGGGTGGGCGCCCTCACTCGACCGTGACGAAGGTGACGAGTTAGGTGGGCGCCCTCACTCGACCGTGACGAAGGTGACGAGTTGGGTGGGTGCCCTCACTCGACCGTGACGAAGGTGACGAGTTAGGTGGGCGCCCTCACTCGACCGTGACAAAGGTGACGAGTTGGGTGACGAGTTGGCTGGGTGCCCTCACCGAAAGTTGAACCGAATGACTCGACCGTGACGAAGGTGACGAATTGGGTGGGCGCCCTCACCGAAAGTTGAACCGAATGTTGCGGAGACTCCATGACTTGGGCACCGTCTAAAACAACAAAGTAAGACAAGAATTGGATGACTCAGACGCCTTAGGCGTCTGCCGTGTCAAGGGGAGTTGGACCAACCAAGATGTGCGGCGACACCTATTTGCAAGGTCGGCTCGGCTAATCGTAAGGTTGCATTGTGGTGAAAGGGCGCGTCCATTGGGCGCACGCATATATGAGGCCAAGTGAAGAGTTATTCACAATTATAATGCAAGTCTTGAGCAAGCAATTCGGCTAAGGCAAGAAGGCAAGTCGAACTGAGGCAGACTCGACAAAACCACATCTGTCTTGGTTATGACGCACAAGGGAGAAGTGGCCCGTTTGTCTTGGTATCTAAGGTAGCAAGGAAGGGTGCAGAAGGAGACAATTCATCGAAGGGCGCTGCATGGTTTTTGTTCAAGGTCATGTGAGCAGAAGCTCTTCTTGTATAAACTTTCTTGTGTGACGCAAGCATTGGATTGGCACATTGTTGTTTTGATTATAAAGAAGCTTTTGGGGTGTTAGGCCGGTTTGGTCGCCCACATTCATGTTTTGTCTGCACTTTATATGAATGGTCTCTTTTACTATTGAAATAAAGTATAAGAAACACACACATAACTTAAGTAACGACAAAACTAAGAGAAGGCATAGTCCAAGTTGAGTACTTTGGTGTGGTCTTGCTGCCGAATGAAAGACGTTGGTGTTGCACGAGAGCTGGGGAACATTGGGTGTTTCCGTCACCCAATCGAGGGCTTTGCCCATCCCTGTGACAAGTGGTATCAAGAACAGACCGAGGAAGTGATTATGGTGGACGACTTGGTGAGCTCTTCCCCACTGTCACTTACGTGACCGATGGAATCAGAGTAATGTTTTGCACAGACTTTGGCAAGCTTGTTGAGCACCCTACTCAGGCAGGAGTGAAGTGAAGTTTGGGTTCGGTGACAACAAAAATCTTAAGTTGCGCAAAGTTGGTAACGGATGCTTTGGGGGGATATTTGAAGCACTTTCGGTAGAATTGTGTGAACAATTAAGATTCTTAAAAGCGTAGAGATGGTCGGTTCACATGCAAATGATAGTGACACCAAGAGAGAGCCAAGGACAACCAAAGTGAGGGATTGACTCACGATCTTAGAAAAAATAAATGATTAACTGACAAATGCAATGTGCGCACATGGTGAGAAGGTCGCACAACTGGAAACAAAGATGAGCGACATCATGACAAGGTTTAACGAAACTGTCCAGGATTGCCAAGATGTTGCGAATTTGTTCACAAGCACTTGTGACGACACTCGTGACATGCTTAATATTGTGGAGGACGCCCTTGTTTCGCTCCAGACAAAGGTGAAAGACCAGGAAGACACCATCACATTACTTAAACAAGCTGCAATCAGTGTACTGAGCTCATCTGTTGTGCAAATGTGAATTAAGATGAAAGCGCTAGAACCGTATGATGGGACTCAGAATGCAAAGGTGCTAGGCAATTTTTGTTCGGACATGGAGCTGTACTTGGAACAAATGAATGGAAGTCCATATGAGGCCAAGGTAAACGCTACTGCTATGTTCTTGACAGGAATTGTGAAACTTTGGTGGAGGAACCGAGTTGAAGATTTGGCAGTTGGAAGGATCACCGAAAAGATTGAAAATTGGGTAGAAATGAAGGAATCCTTGAAAGCACAGTTTGGTCCTGGAAACCAAGCTTGGGTTGCTAGGAACCAATTACTGTCTCTTCGGCATACTAGAAAGACCCAAACATACATCAAGGAGTTCACTGGCCTAATGTTGGAGATCAAAGAGATGTCGGACGAAGATATGATTTTCCACTTCATGAACGGTTTGCAGAATTGGGCGTAGAGTGAGCTACGACGTCAAAATGTACAAACTCTTGCAACAACGATCACCATAACAGACAAGCTCTTGGAATTCAAGTGTGAAGCTAGAACCGGTCCAAGCATCGATGAAGGCCAACGTGAGAAGCAACAAGGCAAGAAGAAGAAGGACAAGGAAAACACAAAGACATCAAAGAACATCGAAGAAGGTGCGAAGCCACCAGAAACATAGAAGGAAAAGAAACCAGTTTCCTGTTGGATATGCACGAAAGAGCATAATGCTAAGAATTGTCCATTGAAGCAAAAGGTGAATGCCATGGAGCAGGCAGAGAACTCATCCATAAGTGTGCTACAGGTTTTGGGTGTTGTTGCAGAAGCACAACCGATAGTCACTCTAGACCCTGATGTGACGAAGCTTAGCTATGTTTAGGGAATGATCAATGGGAAAATGACTTTGGCGATGGTGGACAGTGGTGCTACTCATAACTTCATGAGGGAAGATGTTGCGTGAAAGCTTGGATTGCAATTCGAGTAGGCACAAACTTTCTTCAAGGTAGTTAACTCGAAGGAACGGGAAGTTGGAGGAACTTCCAAGAATGTTCCTATGAAGCTTGGGGAGTGGATTGGAAGGACGAATTTCACCATTGTGCCGATAGACGATTACAAAGAAATTTTGGGGCGGGAGTTTGTGCGAATGGAAAAGGCAGCCCCCGTTCCCCATGTCGATTATTTGGCTATCATGTTAGGACCAACTCCATGTTTGGTGCCTACGATCGGGGAGAGCAGGGGGAGGAAGATTTCATCCTTGAGTTTGGTGGACAACCAACAATCTTTTGCAAACATCGATGGACAGGGTGAAGAGATGTGACGCAGACCCCCAACCCTTCGGTCTAGGTCTGCACAGGATCTTTCAATTTCGCCCCCCTAGACTCTGACTGACCCTTTTTTATTTCCTCTCGGAAAATTATTCACACACTTAATACAAGTGTAATTCACAGGTCCTTTTGAGTTATGCCTGCATGATCATTCACCGGCATGAACTCCCCGATCAACACACAACTGAAATTGAGAATTTTCCCTTTTCCTTTCGGGATACCGGATTTTGCGAGTTCGTGAATCCTGTTGTCGAGCACCTTCCCTCTTCGACCTCCGAAACTCGAAATACCAAACACTGAACCCTTCTTGTTATTGATTTCGGCTTTTCTCTCTTTGCAAATTCGGGAGTTGCAATGATGTGCAACCCTATCTCTCGACTCCTAGAGTCCCGAAATCTGAAATGCCGAAATCTCGAAAAGTCCACCCTAAGTCTTGTAGAGCTTTGTGAATTCAAGATTTCCACTTCACTGTTTTCTGCCCCTTGTCATCAGTATTCCCGGTATGCCGAACCCCGAAATACCGAAATCCCGATGCACTATTTCAAAAGAGATCAACGGTTGTGATCCTCCCTTGATCCGACCACTGACGCGATTTCGCATACCAGGATTTTGTGATGCTTAATCTTGAACCCTCTACCTCCTATACCTTCCGAACCCCGAATTACCGAATTGCCGAAATGGCTTCCGTTCACGGAATTTCGCGAACCGGGAGTTCGAAACTCTCGATTCCAAATCACCATTTCCTTGAGATCCCGGATCCCAAAATGTCGAAATGCCGAAATGCTCCTCCACAACTTCTTCATGTTTCGCGATTTCGGAGCTTCTGATGTGGAGTGCTATTCTCCTTGTCAACGGGAATACTAAAACGTCGATTCCCGAAATCCCAACAAATATCCTGTCGCGATTTCTGATTTCGGGATTTCCTCCCTGCTATGTCCCAATCACTCGCCCTCAGGACCTTCGAAACCTCGAATTCCGAAGTTTCGAAATTCTAAACTTGTCATTCTTCGCTTTTATACCCAAAAACTTTTTTCGCGTTTTGGGGATTTGATCAACCAAAGGTTTTGTCCACGCTTCGGACTTATGACCCCCGAAATGCCGAAATGATCTCTACGGTCTAATGATCGAAAATGAACGGCCCATGTTAGATCCTGCCTTTCGAAGGTGGATCTATCCAACGCTTAACTTCCCCACAATTTTCCTAGATCCCACGGTCCTTGTTATTTTGGGAGTTCTCCTCGGAGAATTCTGGCCGTTCAATTTCTTCTTCAAGAACCTCTGGCTCAAAATCGGATCTACGATCCTTCTCTGGGGCGTAACGTCTGCACAATGACTTTTTCCTCCTGCCTTCCCTTGAACATTTCGAAGACACTAACCTTCCTGAGCTTCCTTCACAAACTCAAATCTCCTAAAAGACTCCTACACACACTCCTTGCGGCACTTCTTCAAATACTTCTAAGTATTTGAATCTCTTGACTCTGTGCAACTCTGCAGCATCAGTCCTTCACTCTTTCAACCTTAGTTAACAACTTCTAAGGCCTCAGCTAGCCTGTGCACACCTTGCATGGCTCCTATGCTTGACTTGCACTTCAGTTGAAATGAAAACAATGGTATCCCTCTTGAGCTTTTAGAGATGAACTCCGAACTCTCATCAACGCACTCCTTGCGGACGTTTCACTGCACCCCTTGCAGGAAATTCTCTCTCGGGAAGAGAAACAATTGAAACACATTCTCTCTCTCTCAGATTTCAAACATTCATGGGAATCATACATTCACACAAAGCATAACAACAAATGCATAACAAAAAGAGAAAGAAATTGTAAGCAGACCATTCAGCATGTATACACATAAAACATCATGACACCATGAATTTGATTCAAAGCTTCTGTACATGGGTTCCCCTCTACAACTCTTCTGCTACAACTCTCTCTTCTCTATGCTAATGTTCTTAACTCATCTAATTCTGATTGATTCAATGATACAAAGATGAGGGTGTCTATAGTCGTTTTCCCTCCTGTTCCTAAAAACTGTCTAATCTGGAATTTAAATCTACCTACTTTCATTAACTGGGCATAAATGCCTTTTACATAGACAGATGAGAGTAGATTGCTCAAGATCTATTTACAATCACTTATTCATAAATGCACGTACGCCTTCCTTAACTATTTCATTAATATTCCTTTCTTATTCTTTCAAAACATTTCAAAACATTTTCAACATGTGCAAAAATGCGTTGCGCTCATCCCAGTTGTCTTCCATCTCCACGCTCGCTTGCTGTTGGCGATGCTCTTGCATCATACTCCTTCGCTTGAAAATTTTCATGGACTCATGTTCATGAGCTCTTGCACGGTCTGTCCATGCTTCTGAATTTCTGCTTCATCTTCTCAACTAGCATCTTCAACTGGATGTCCTTTCCATTTGACCAAGTATTCAAAATACTCTTTCCTCTTGGTCCTCTGGTTGATTCTCTTGTCAAGTATACTTTCCATCTGTGGCTTTTCAGCTACAAGCATTTGTTTAGTCCACTAAACCTCTGTCTGTTCATTGTCTACTCCTGCTTCTTCAGTTTTGTAAGGGTACAAATATGAGATGTTGAATATCAGTGAAATTCCGATCCCATCGGGTAATTCGATCTCATATGCATTTGCCCCAAATTTCTTTACAATCTTGCATGGTCCAATCTTCTTCATTTTTAGTTTATTATATGTTCCCCTTGGGAACTTTTATTTCCTTAGATGTGCAAGAATCAGATCACCAACTTCAAATTGAAGTTCTCGCATGTGTTGATCTGCTCTGCATTTATACTCTTGGCTCGAGTTTTGCAGTCGTTCCTTCACTTGGCTGTGAAGTTCCTTCATTGCCTCTGCAAAATCCTCTGCACTAGCACTTCTAGTTTCATCCTTTTCCGAATATTTCAATTCAGAAACTCCCTTGGGTTGCATTCCATAAACAATCTGAAATGGACTCTGCCCTGTGCTTCTATTGTGTGAATCATTGTAAGCAAATTCCGCCTGTGGTAGAATGTGATCCCACTGACTGCGGTGTTCAGTCACTAGGCTCCTTAGAAAATCTCCCAAGCTCATGTTCACAACTTCTATCTGCCCATCCGTCTGAGGATGATATGCTGAGATAAATGACAAACTTGTCCCTAGCTTCTTCCACAAAGTCCTCCAGAAATGTCCCACGAACTTAGTGTCTCGATATGAAACTATACTTCTTGGTAAGTCGTGAATTTTGATGACTTTTTTGAAAAACAAGTTCGCAATATGAGTTGCGTCACTGGTTTTCTGACATGGTATAAAATGTGCCATCTTTGAAAATCTGTCTACCACCACAAAGATTGAATCAAACCCTCTTTGTGTCCTTGGCAGCCCCAATATAAAACCCATGCTCATTGCATCCCATGGCCTCTCAGGTATGGGTAATGGTTGCTATAATCCTGTGTTCTGCCTTTTCCCTTTTGTGTAATGACAAATTCTGCATCTGTCCACAAAATTCTTAACATTTGTTCTCATCCTTGGCCAAAAATATGAGCCATTCAATTTTGAGAACCTCTTATCATGACCGAAGTGTCCGACTAATCCTCCACTGTGTTTTTCCTTTAGCAGATTTTCCCTCATGGAGCATTTTGGAATACATAATTGATTGCCTATGAATAATAATCCATCTTGGATCATATATTCAGCCCATTGACTTCTGTCCCTGAGAATTGGATTCTCAGATGCCTCATACGCCTCTTTGAAATCTGGATCATCTCTGTACATGTCCTTGAGGTTATCAAAACCCAATGTTTTGACTCTGAACTCCTACATAAACAAACATTTTCTGCTCAAAGCATCAACAACTTTGTTAGCAGTTCCAAAGATATGTTTAATTACAAAAGTAAAATTCCGCATATATTCGACCCATTTAACATGTCTTTGGTTCAGCTTCTCTTGTTGAGTCACGATTTTAAAGCATGATTGTCACTGTACAAAACAAACTCTTTAGGAACCAAGTAATGTCTCCTTTTTTTCAGTGCTTGTATGACTGCATAAAATTCTTTGTCATATGTGGAGTGCTTAACCTTTACTTCATTCAGCTTCTCACTGAAGTATGCGATCAGCCTGTCATCTTGGCTCAAGACCGCTCCAATTGCAAATCCACTAGCGTCACACTTGACCTGAAATGTCTTACTAAAATTTGGCAACACCAAAATTGGTTGTTCAATAATTTTCCTCTTTAGCAGGTTGAAAAATTTTTCTGCTTCTTTTGTCCAATGAAAAGATTTGTGTCTTTTCTTCACCATATCCATCATTGGTGCGCTAATTCCACTGAAATTTTGGATGAATTTCCTATAGAAACTAGCTAAACCATAGAAGCTTCAAACTTCAAATATACTTTTCGGCGATGGCCAATTCTTAATCCCCTCTACCTTATCCGGATCCATTTTCAGCTCATCTGTAGAGATAACAAAACCCAAATAAATGAGTTATGTCCTCATAAATGTTGATTTCTTCATATTTATTAGCAACTTCTCTTGCTGTAATCTCCTCATCACTGTAGCTAAATGCTTCAAGTGTTATGTTTATGTATTGCGGAAAATTGATATATCGTCAAGATATACGATGACGAACTTCCCAATAAACTCTTTCAGGACTTCATTCATCAATCTTATGAAAGTACTGGGCACATTTGTTAAGACAAATGGCATAACAAGCCATTCATACAAAACTTCATTTGTCTTGAAGGCTGTCTTCCATTCATCACCTTATCTCATCCGAATTTGATGATAACCGCTTTTCAAATCAATCTTTGAAAAATATTTTTCTCCACTCGAGAAATCCATCAAATCATCCATCCTTGGCAACAAAAATCTGTATCTGATGGTAATCTTGTTGATTTCCCTTGAGTCTGTACACATCCTCTAGCCTCCATCTTTCTTTGGGCTGAGCACTGTTGGAACAACGCATGGACTCAAGCTTTCTTGAATCGATCCTTTGACCATTAAGTCCTGGACTTGTCTCTTGACCTCTTCATTCTCCTGCAGTGTCAATTTGTACGTTGCTTTGTTTGGTAAACTAGCTCCAGGTATAAGATCGATATGATGACTTATACTTCTCATCGATGGCAATGAACAAGGTAGTTCGTCCACTACTATATCAGCAAACTCTTCCAACAACTTTTGGATTTCCTCTAGTAAATCATCCACTCTTGTACTGGTTAAAAAAATTCTAGGCTTCCTAACCACAATGAATTGTGTATCTTATTTCTTCTTAATCTCCTTAAGAAGTTCCTTCCCACTCATGGTAAGTACAATGTTGCTCACCTCTTGTTTCACTTCTTTGTCCTTAATCAACAACAACATGTGAGTTCTCCCATTCTTCTCCAGGGTATATGTGTTCTTTCTCCCATCATGAATCACATTCTTGTCATATTGCCACGGTCTACCCAACAATAGATGACAAACGTCCATGGGAATGACATCACATAGTATTTCATCCTTATATCCTCCTATTTTAAATTCAACTAAACATTGTTTAGTGACATTTACCTGATGTCTTTTTTGTTGCCACGAAACTCTGTATGGGCTTGGATGTTCAATAGTCTCCAGCTCCAACTTTTCTACCATCTATGTAGAAACGAGATTGTCTGTGCTACCACTATCCACGATGACCTTGCATACCCTGTCTTTAGTCTTGCAAGTAGTCCAAAAAAGTCTTTTCCTTTGGGCTGGATTCTTTGTCTCCTTCTTTGGCGTTAAGAGAACTTTCCTCATCATCAGTGATCTTTTGCCCTCAACATTTTCTGCCTCAACATCCCGTCCTTGTGCTTCAACAATGTGAGTTTCACCTCCTTCTTTCTTTCTATCTAGACATTCATAGGATTTGTGTCCATTTTTTCCATAGGTAAAGCATTTTATTTCTCCACCTCTGCCTCTTCCTCTTCCTCTGGTTTGAGGAAAAGTATTTCTATCAGCATACTGTCCTCTTTGTGAGCTTCCACCTCTCTTAGTTTGAGTTTGAGGTTTTTTCCACTCTTCTTTAGATTTCTGATTCCTGTCTTGGGCAATTGTTTTTCCTTTGGCTTGACTTCTTCCTTGGCCTCTTTGACCTTTCTTTCGGCTCAGCTTCTCTTCAGCTTTCAGAGTCATCTGATAAGCATCCTCCACATTCCAAAGGCTCATCATGCTCATCTCATCCTGAATGTCATATCGCAGACCATTCATGTATCTGGCAACCTTTTCATCATCGCTTTCTCGATGACCTGCTCTAATGTTTATCTTGTAGAACTCCTCAGTGTATTCTCTCACTGAACCCAACTTTTGTCTCAAATTCTACATCCTCTGAAACAAAGTAATTTGATAATCCTTGGGTATGAATTTTGCCTTCATCTTTGCGACCATTCTATCCCAATTCTTGATTTTCTGCTTGCCCTTACAGTGTCTGTCAGCTTGCAGTTCATCCCACCACAATGTTGCATGTCCTTTAAGTCTTGTGACAACATGTTTGACCTTCTTGTCTTCCTCTACATCTTCATATTCAAAATACTTATCCATATCTCTAATCTAGTCTAGAAGTTCTTCAACATCCAGGTTTCCTTCATATACTGGAATGTCCATTTTCACTCTAGCACCTATCCTCGCAACAACCCTGAATAGACGTTCATCTACCGCAACTTCTTCTCCTTCATTTCCAACTTCATTTTCACTTTCAGCCTCGCTGATATCCCCAACGTTGATTGTGCGTCGTTGTGCTGTCTCCATGGCATCAAGCCTAGCACGTAGGTCACACATTTCTCTTTCCACTATTGGATCATGCATTGGCCTCTCTCTCCTTCTCGGCGGCATGGTTGCAAATCTTTTCTCTTTTCTCTACTACAGAAAGAAAATAACTCTTTCTAATCTCTGATACCATACTGACGCAGACCCCCAACCCTCCGATCTAGGTCCACACAGGATCTTTCAATTTTTGCCCCCTAGAGTCTGACTGACCCTTTTTTATTTCCTCTCGGGAAATTATTCACACACTCAATCTGAGTGTAATTCACAGGTCCTTCTGAGTTATGCCCATGTGATCATTCACTGGCATGAACTCCCCGATCAACACACAACTGAAATTGAGAATTTTCCCTTTTCCTTTCGGGATACTGGATTTCGCGAGTTCGTGAATCCTGTTGTTGAGAACCTTCCCTCTTCGACCTCTGAAACCTGAAATACCAAACATTGGACCCTTCGTGCTACTGATTTCGGCTTTTCGCTCTTCGCACATTCGAGAGTTGTGATGACGTGCAACCCTATCTCTCGAGTCCCAGAGTCCTGAAATCTGAAATGCTGAAATCCCGAAAAGTCCATCGTAAGTCCTATCGAGCTTTGTGAATTTGGGATTTCCACTTCACTGTTTTCTGCCCCTTGTCATCAGTATTCCCGGTATGCCAAACCCTGAAATACCGAAATCCTGATGCACTATTTCAAAAGAGTTCAACGGTTTTGATCCTCCCTCGATCCGACGACTGACGTGATTTCGCGTACCGGTAGTTCGCGATGCTTAATCTCAAACCCTCTACCTTCTATACCTTCCGGACCCCGAATTACCGAATTGCTGAAATGGTTTCCATTCCCAGGATTTCGTGAACCAGGAGTTCAAAACTCTCGATTCCAAATAACTATCTCCTTGAGAACCCAGATCCTAAAATGCCGAAATGCCGAAACACTCCTCCACAACTTCTTCGTGTTTCACAATTTCAGAGCTTCTGATGTGGAGTGCTCTGCTCCTTGTCAACGAGAATATCGAAACGTCGATTCCCTAAATGCCGACAAATATCCTACCACAATTTCTGATTTTGGGCTTTCCTCCCTGCTGTGTCCCAATCACTCATCCTTAGGACCTCTAAAACCCCGAATTCCGAAGGTCCGAAATTCTGAACTTGTCTCTCTTCGCTTTTATACCCGAAAACTCTTTTCGCGTTTCGGGGATTTGATCAACCAAAGGTTTCGTCCACGCTTCAGACTTATGACCCCTGAAATGCCAAAATGATCTTTACGGTCCAATGATCGAAAATCAATGGCCCATGTTAGATCCTACCTTTCGAAGGTGGATCTATCCAATGCTTAATTTCCCCGCAACTTTCCTAGATCCTACAGTCCTTGTTATTTCGGGAGTTCTCCTCGGAGAATTCCAACCATTCAATTTCTTCTTCAAAAACCTCTGGCTCAAAATCGGATCTGTGATCCTTCTCTGGGGCGTAATGTTTGCACAACTAATTTGGCCTCCTGCCTTCCCTTGAACACTTCAAAGACACTAACATTCCTGAGCTTTCTTCGCAAACTCGAATCTCCTAAAAGACTCCTGCACGCACTCCATGCGACACTTCTTCAAATACTTCTAAGTATTTGAATCTCTTGACTCTGTGCAACTCTGCAACAACAATCCTTCACTCTTTCAACCTTGGTTAACAAATTCTAAGGCGTCAGCTAGCCTGCGCACACCTTGCATGGCTCCTGTGCTTGAATTGCACTTCAGTTGAAATGAGAACAAGGGTATCCCTCTTGAGCTTTTAGAGATGAACTCTGAACTCTCGTCAACGCACTCCTTGCGGATGTTTCACTGTACCCCTTGCAGGAAATTCTCTCTCAAGAAGAGAAACAATTGAAACTCATTCTCTCTCTCTCAGATTTCAAACATTCATGGGAATCATACATTCACACAAATCATAACAATAAATGCATAACAGAAAGAGAAAGAAACTGTAAGCAGACCATTCAGCATGTATACACAGAAAACATCATGACACCATGAATCTGATTCAAAGCTTCATATATTAATTCAAAGATTTTGTACATGGATTCTCCTCTACAACTCTTCTTCTACAACTCTCTCTTCTCTATGCTAATGTGCTTAACTCATCTAATTCTGATTGATTCAATGATACAAAGATGAGGGTGTCTATAGTCGTTTTCCCTCTTGTTCCTAAAAACTGTCTAATCTGGAATTTAAAACTACCTACTTTCATTAACTGGGCATAAATGCATGTATGCCTTCCTTAACTATTTCATTAATATTCCTTTCTTAGTCTTTCAAAATATTTCAAAACATTTTCAACATGTGCAAAAATGTGTTGCGCTCATCCCAGTTGTCTTCCGCCTCCGCGCTCGCTTGCTACTAGCGATGCTCCTGCATCAAGATGGTTGAAACAAACAAATCAAATGACGAAGAACTATTGGAAGACTTAGAATGGCGAGTTAACAAGATTGAGGATATCTTGGGTAACATGGTGCGGGCCATGGAGAAGTTCACAAAATTCTATGAAGAGAGTATGGAAAGGATGGAGCCAGAAGAAACGAAGAAGGTTGAACTTGAGGAAAGGAAAGTAAAGATAGTCGCTACACAAGTGTGTGAAAGAGAGGAACAACAACCTTGGTACAAACGTGTTAAGAAGGAAGTTGGACCAAACACAGAGACACTTGGAGCTGGTGAGTGGCCTTACGATCCTGAACTTGAGTTTCTCGTGGAAGTGAGTGAAGGCCAAATCAGTTCCAATGTCGCACTGTTGATGTACCTGATGCAAAATTGCGGAGATGCTCCGCATCTTCTGAAGAAATAAATTGAGGATGGAAGTGGTAGCTCATGGAGCTGCCCCCTTCCACTCTCAAACTAGAGCAAAGGCATGTTGGCTCACTGTCATGAAGAAAACAATGAGCTAACTAGCCGTTGTCATGGGGATGACAACACATATGACAATGAACTGTCGTAGGGACGACAACAAGAAGTGTTGGTGCCATAGAGATGGATATCACACTAAATTGGAGGATGCGAGAGCTGAACAATTGTGAAGAGAGCCAACTTATTTTGGTGTTGGGGTGAGTTATTGTGAAGTAGCATCACAATTGGACTTGCTACCCGATCAAGTAAGTCACAAGGGGATCCAACACACACTAGTAGCAGAAGAAACTGAAGTAACAACACAACAGGGAGACATGAGGTTGAATCTGAGTAGACATAACGAATGCCATTTTTTATCTCAACAAGTGAGTCATGTTGGGATTGTCGTGACAACAATGACTTTGAGTGGGGGAGGGTGTAACAACCCAGGATTTTTACCAAGTGCGCACACTCCTTCCATGAGTCAAGCCAATGACTTGGGCAAGCCAGAGGGTTCCCAACATCTTTATAGGTGAGTTGGGGTCTTCAGGCGCTTGCATGTTGAAGACAAATTTCCAAAGAGTTGACCATGACAAAGGTGATGAGTTGGGTGGGCTCCATGGTGACCATGTGCTTCCTCACTAAAAGTTGAACTGAAGGTTGCAGAGATTCCATGACTTGGGCACTTGAGCTCATGTATAGGGGAGTCAACTAAAACAATGAAGTAAAACAAGAACTGGATGACTCGAATGCCTTGGGCGCACTTCATGCCAAGGGGAGTTGGACCAACCAAGATGTGCGATGACACGGACCAAGGGAGAAGACTTGGGATCCAAAAAACATAAATGGAGAAGTCGGTCAAGTTACAAAGTGCACACTTGGGTAAGTCGACTGACTCACCCAAGGGGCACGCGTCCATTCGCAAGGCCGACTCATCTATCATAAGGTTTCATTGCATTGTGGTGAATGGGAACATCCATTGGGTGTGCACCTATAAGAATCCAAGTGAAGAGTCATTTGGAATCATCATGCAAGTCTTAAGAAAACAATTCGACTAAGGCAAGAAGGCAAGTCGAACTGAGGCAAGGAAAACTCGACGAAACCATACATGTCTTGGTTATAAAGCACAAGAGGGAAGTTGCCCATTTGTCTTGGTAGCTAAGGTAACAAGGAAGTGTTGGACACACCTACCACACTTAGAGGGGGGGTGAATGAGTGTGGGGATCTTTTTCCCAAAACTTCCCTCTTGCACAAAACTTATCAATTAGCATTCAACAT
>ML781077.1:393890-404896 GCA_009831015.1 Picea engelmannii
TATCATTTAAATATTCCTTCTTGATTTTGTCACTTCATTTTATCATTTAAATAATCTTTCTTGATTTTGTCACTTTGCTTTATCATTTAAATAATGATTTCTTCTTTTCATGCACTTTTACTTCTTTGACCTTTTGGGGCTTCAATCCATCATATGGGGGTCCTCCAACTTCATAAGGCCATAACTCTCAAACTGTGAGGAGTTATGTGATATTCCACATACCACCGGAAATGGCATGTCAAGCACTATCCATCTAGGATGGTTTAACCAACAACTTCATTGATCTTCATCTCATTATTTCACATGCAAGCATGGGTCTTCCAACCATTCTTCTAGGATAACTCATTCCATAAAGCGTCTTCCCGTGAGGTCTTTCACCATAAGGGGACCACTTTGGAGTTCATCCATTTGTGCACCTTATCAACTATGATAAGACAATAATGATTCATCTTTGCATCAAATCACTGCTGCATCATATATATCAACTATGCATCATGTATCAATGACAACTCATTGATCCATCTTCATCAATGCATCATAGCAATGATCCATCTTTATCGGTTGGTTTCCACTTGGACATATATCATTCTCATCAAGGGCATCATATCAATCAATTACTTGACATCAATCAATGACATCAATCAAACCAAACCATTTACATATGATCCAACAATCTCCCTAATAATCAAACCATTGGCATCAATGACAACATGATCCAACAGGAAGGGCGCACAAGGAAACAACTCATCGAAGGGATCTACGCGGTTTTCGTTCAAGGTCATGTGAGCAGAAGCTCTTCTTATATAAAATTTCTTATGCGATGCAAGAGTTGGATTGGAGCACTAATGTTTTGTCTATAAAGAAGCTTTTGGGGTGTTAGGACGGTTTTTCCACCCACATTTATGTTCTATTTTCACTTTGTATGAATGATCTCTTTTACTATTGAAATAATTATAAGTATAAGAAACGTACACATATCTTAAGTAATGACAGAACTAAGAGAGGTGTAGTCCAGGTTGGGTACTTCGGTGTGGTCTTTCCACTGAACAAAAGACGTTGGTAGCGAACGAGAGTTGGGGAACATTGGGTGTTTCCATCGCCCAACCAAAGGCTTCGCCCAGTCCCGTGAAAAAAACTTTCATATCCCACATCACCATTAAATTTTCAAAATGTTATTCAAAATAAAGATATGTTATTCAAAAGAAATATATATGGACCATCAACCACGCCACAACCCACTCGGCGTAATCCAATATGTTGACCATGAAAATGCCCATCCAATCTAGTGAGCTTAATTCGATTATAAATTTGGGTTATCGGAATATCGTTGATTTTTTGGTTGAACCTTCAAATCTACAATCGATTTTAGAATCTATTTATTTGTATATGTAGTCAATGTAAAATCTCGGATCTATTTGTTTGTATATATAGTCAATGTACAATCCAAGGATTTACCAATCACGGGACAATTAACGTTAAATATGGTCACAATTCTTCCAATACTCGTCACTAAAATTCATTCAAATATGCAATACAATACCTTTCATAAATTAGTTTAAATCATCGCATTTAATCATGGGTTGTCTAAAGACATATTGTCACAGAACTGGGGATCTTGGTTGAGTTGTGGATGCTCAACATCCTCAACATCGTGCGACATCGACGACTTTTTTTCAGTGGAAAATCCAAACCAAAGTACTTAACCTGGGCCAAGCCTACACTTAGTCTCGTTTCCTCACTTAAGTTATGTGTGTGAGTCTTTATACTAAGTTATCTTCAACAACAGTAAAACAAAGCATCCATACAAGTACAAAGTGAAACTTTGTTCATGGGCGGCTGTTGGCATAGGGGCAGACCCAGGGTTCAACACTTAAGAGCACACCAACAAAGCCCTAACTACTGGCCCTTTCAGCATCACTTGCGAATCAGATGAAGTCTCACCCGAGGTAGAGGCAGGGGTGGTTACAGGAATCAGATGTTTGTAACCTTGGTTGGGACATAGATATGTGATAATGATACTCAAACAAGCACTTAGAACCAATAAACTATTAATATTCAACTAGTATTCTACTTCGCAGACAACGTAGAGCATCGCAATATTCACTAGGTTTAAACAGATCTAGCACTTAGCATATCAAATAGACCTAATCTAGCAAACTCAAGAAATAAGAAAACTCATATACATCAGATCTAACAGTCTACACATCATTAGCACTGAGCATAAATAGATCTATCATAAAATCACATAAGCAAAGCATGCATAGCCATACCAAAGTAAGCACAAAGCAAGACAAAACAATATCTACGTGGTTCACCCCCAACCTGGGGCTACGTCCACCAACTCTTCTTCCTTCTTATTAGATTCTTCAATCAGTTACAACACAGAGCCTCCAAAACCATACTCTACTTAGGACAGGAGATCTGCGCAACTCGCTAGATCCTCCTTCCCCAAGTAGTTCTCACACACACAGTCTTTACAATAACTTACAATGACTTGCACTTATCTCTGCAAGTTTCACACCAATTGCACAAAGTTATTCACTACAATCACATAGATTGACTACTTACTAGCACTAAGCCATCAGCCTCCAATCATATAGATTGTAGTCTCTTACTTACATCGCCTATCTTCTATTTATACATTACAAAAGGCCTAAACATGGGACAACATCCCTTTCCCATTACAATATTCCCAAAAACCCTAAAAGGTTCCAAAAGGGGAGTGGGGATTCCATGATCTCTGCTTCGTCTTGCGCTCCTCCTTCGACAGGTCGTCGAAGTACAAAAAAGGATCAAATATGACCAAGTATTCCTTAAAACTTGGTCAAGGGCCAAGAGGCCCCCAACACTCACCTGTGACTCGTCCCGAGTCACTTAGGTCTGATCAATTCTGCCTCGAATGCCTCGAGCTTGGCTCGAGCTTCTTCGACCTGTTGTTGTGCCATAGCCTCTTGCTCGGTGAATTCCTGGATTACTGCATCATTTAATGGCCCTTCTAAGTGTTGTTCTGTTGCAGTCATAACTTGTTCTAACTCTGCTCCTTGGCTCTCGATCTCTGTAAACAACTGACATGCCTTATCTTGCACAGGTTGAAGCCGTTGAGTTACTTCCATCACTTTGCTCTGGATCTTATGGATCTACTGATGGGCAGTGCACTGTTAGTGTGATCGCTTCATTCTTTCCACTGGTAATAGGGCCTTCAGCTATGCCTGTAACTTTTCAGCTTCATACTTCACCTCCTGGAGCTGTGACTCCAATTTATGTAACTTTGGGTTCTCGGTTAGGTTCTCATATGTCTGGGCGTTGCGGTTACTTAGCTACTTGCATTCCAAGGCAAGCGCTTTCAGTCTGTCAATTGCGCAGGGAGCAGTTGCTTCTCATTGGTCCCTTATCTCTTGAGATGTCTCAGGCACAGTGTAGAGTTCTAGGTCTACATTGCATTTTTGTAGCTTCTGTATCACTTCTTCAAGTTGTGCCACCTGCTGGGGAACTCTCTCTTTGTCCTGTACTTCGATGATTGTCACAGAGCGAAGTGCTCTGTTGACCGCTTCTTTCACTTCAAGTTGCTCGGTGAGCAACTGTTCCTTTCCTTGCTGCAGTTGTGCTTTCTCTTCATCAAACTTGGCTTGGAGGGAACTCTTCTCTTGTTCTGTAGTACTGCGTTGTTTGACAAGTACTCCCTGTACTTGTGTCAAAGCCTGAGTGGCTTGTTCTTCTTTCTCTTGTGCACTTCGAATTCGAGCTTTGACTGTATCATAAATCCGGTGGAGTTGAGTTGGTTCATCTCCTACTTTTGGTTCTCCTACTGGAAGGGGTGCAGTAGAGACTGCGCAACTAGACTAAAGTGCTTCTTGCACTCCTCGGAGCTCAAACTCAATGCAGTCATACATCTTTTCTTGCTTGGCTTCCTGCTTCTCTATTATCTCCAGTGAAGCGTCATTCAGTGCTACTACGATGAAGTTGAAGTCGTCATCAGTTAATGTGGTCTGCATCTTTGTTACGGGAGCTTTCAACTTCTTCCGGGAAGAAAGTTTCGGAGGCAAACCCTTCCTCTTCTTTATGATTTCTACTTCATCTTCTAGCCTTTGTTTGACTTCTTATAAGTCTTCGCCATTACCTCCTAGCTCTGGTGTAATGGATGCGGTTCTTACATATATATTGTCTATGTCCTGGACTTCCTCATCCTTCTTTGTATTCTTTGTCTTTCTCGGTCCATGTGTGTCTTGCGTAGCTTCTAGACTGTCGATGTCAGATATCTCTGCGGGGTCTGCTGGAACAAGGAGGTTCATCGACCATTCCTTGGTGATCTCCTCCAGGTCTTCTTCTGTCAACTTATAATAAGACTAAAGTTGTTCCTTATGCTTGTCAGTGCGCGCTGTGATGTATATGAAATGTCTATCTGCACTGAACTTCATCAAAGGTCGGAACCTATGTATAGTATTCGAGGTCATGTGAGGCTCGGACCCAATGGCTACTTTCAACTGATTGTAATAAGTGTGGAACATGACATTCGACCACCATTGCTTGCTCATGTCATTCGAGTACTACAACGTACTGAACTTCGCAGCCAGTGGCTCAAAGGGGTCGATGTTCGGGAAGGTTGCACCTTCCGATAGCTCCCATGCAACAAATGCTATAAGTATCAAGAGCCAGCTATAATGAAATTCATGCCCCCAATACTGGGCTTCTCTGTAGTCAATCTCTAGTTGATTCACCAGGTACTTCACCCAGTTCATTTGTAGTCCCTCTACGCACTTTCTTGTGAGGTCTACTACAAAACAAGTCACTTGAGTGGGTTGGTTCTTTCAGACCAACTTCCTTGCGATCAGTTGACAGGCGAGGTGCACTGCGCCATTCTCAATAGAAGCTACCTTATAGCCTCACGTTCCCTTCTTGACATCACCATAAGCCTCTTTAATCTTTTGTGCAAGAGCATGGTCTACGGTCTTTCCAGAATAAAAATCATGTGGACCAGGGCCTTGCATGCTAAGTCTGATGATCTAATTGATCAGCGCCAGATCAACTGTTATTTGATATTTTAACCATAAGTATCCTCCATGGTAAGAATATAGCAGCAACTTCACAAAAGCATTCACCTCCTGGTGTCTTTCGAAGTGCGGTATCTTCATGACGTTGAGTAGGGTGGACTGCGCGAGGTCCATAGTCCACTGCCGAGGGACAATCTTTGGGTTCTTTCCCTTCATATTCGTCAGGTACTTGTATGGGGAGAGAATGATGCAAACTTTACGATCCCCCAGGTTGAAGTCACTAAAATTCAATGCTGCAATATTGTCTTGGTCTGCACATACCCCTTTCAGTAGGTACGGAGTGACTAGAGTGTACTCAAAGTCTCTAGGCACACTATCTCTATTGATCGCACCGCTCATAGGTGGTATGTAAGAAGGTAGGATGGATGGAACCAACTTTGCGTTGGCCATATCGTCCTTATGTTTGGTTCTTCTTTCTGTGTTGGCTCGGGAAGTTCCAGCTCCACGAGAAGTGGACGGGAAGGCTTGCAATCCTCCTGTGGACGATGCTTGTATACCTGTAGACATCCTTATTTCAAAAATAATCTTCTCGTCCATAAGGTCAACAAGTACTTCTTTCACGGATTCTTCCAGTGCGCTAAGCTCTTTGGACATATATGCTTGGGATCAATGTCTAAGGTTCTCACAGTAATGTGGGCACTATAGTAGGATAGAGAGTAAGGGCAGAGTGATTACTATTCACAATTCACGTAGAATGTGGGCTCAAATTCTCAAATGGAAAAAATGTCTTCCGTGCATGGCACGACATAATAAGTAAGTAACTCTGTAATAGATCGTTTGCAACGGATATGAGGCTTCATTAACTCTTGTTCTTTCCATTATGGCGTGGCCTAACAGTCTGGTGGTGAGCCATAACTATCTTTCGAGCCGTTTGGAGCGTCAGCTGAACGGGTATATCGTCCCCAATGACTATATTGCTTCACCATGGTGAAGTACCATGCGTCACTATTCTGATATCTCGACAAAGCTCAAATTCTGTAAATTTTCTTTCAGCAGGGTTCCCTCTAGAACCTTTTGTAATTTCTCTAACTTCGCTTTCTTCTTCATGAGATTCATAGCCTTCTTCCTAGTGAGCTTCATCTCAGTCACCCTTTTTCCATTCTAATTCTTATCTTCTCTTAGCAATTTAACTTCGCGTTGTTGAATGTCCTTTACAGGATTTCAGATCGGTACTTCTTCCCTCATTGGTTCTAGGGTAGATGCTCTACTCTCTTGTTCCTGTGTTCTTTCAACTTCGACATTCAAGTCTCTAGCTCTAAATATCTTTGATTTGTTCTCATGTTCTTTGATCAAGTGCACTATTCTCCTGGTTACAAATTCTTTTAACTCTTGCTTCTTTTGTTCTAAAGCTTCCTCTTCTTGCCTTCAGATCTGATCTTTCTCAATCCAAGTCTTTCCTAGCAAAACTATAAACACAGTGTTGCTCTCAATGAACTTAAAAATCTCAAAATATTCTTCATCGAAGTTCCATTGATATTCATAGATATCCGGGCAGTCCTTCCACATAAGGTTATCATTTTTCCTTTAAACAAGCCTATTCCTCCCAGTGAAGGAATCATAGCAGGCCTTCCTAGGGTTTCTCAAGTGCTTTCTGTCATAATATTCACCTGTGTTTCCTTGTCCAGAACACAGTCTACGTCGAAGTCTCCTATTCTTACTTCGACTTGCTCTTTTTCTTTGAAGACTTTTGACAAACTGATGTCCTTATGTTCATCTAGGGTTTCTTTCACTTTCAGTAATATAATCTCAGATTCTTTCTAGGGTTCTTCTATAATCTTAGTTTTTTCATGGTTCACTTGTTCCATATTCATATTTTCAAGCCTAGCAATCATTTTAGGGAAATATAGTACTTCATGGTTCATAGCCTTACAACAAAGGCAACTAGGTCTTCTACCAGGACAATCCTTAGCAAGATGTCCAGGTCTTCTACAACTGTAACAAAGGGTTAATCCTCTCTTTCTTTTAAATGATCCCCATCCTTTCCTGTACTGTGCACCAGGATCATAGTAGCTAGCTTGCAAAGAATTATTTCTAGGATCCTGCATCCACTTGTTAGTCCAAACATTCTTTCTATGCATAGGTATAACATATTTCTCATTAGATCTATTCATATCAAGTCTTCTTTCATCTATCAATACCCTACTTTTAAGACTAGGATACCACATACCTAGATCCATACTTTAGAAACAAAAATTTCCACTTTTCTTACTTCTACAGAGCACAAAGAGTCTAGATCTAAAACTTTTCACTAATTTTTACCTTTATCAAAGCACAGAGCTTTCAGACCTTACCTCTTTTCTTCGGACCAGACTTCTTTTCTTTTGCAAATTAAGTATATCACTGCGCACTAGAGAAACAAATATACACAAAGATCTTCCACAGTTTCAAAATAGGTCTTTGCACAAAGCTTCTTCTTCCTCAGTTCCTAGCAATCACAGTTTTAGGTCCTGACAACGGAACCATTTGTTGGCACAGGGGTAGACCCAGGGTTCAAAACTTAAGATCACACCAACAAAGCCCTAACTACCAGCCCTTTTGGCATCACCTGTGAAACAGATGAAGTCTCACCCGAGGTAGAAGCAGGGGTGGTTACAGGACTCAAATGTATGTAACCTTAGTTGGGACACTGATCTATGATAATGATACTCAAACAAGCACTTAGCACCAATAAAATATTAGTATTCAACTAGTATTCTACTTCGCAGACAGCGTAGAGCATCACAGTATTCGCTAGGTTTAAACAGATCTAGCACTTAGCATATCAAATAGACCTAATCTAGCAAACTCAAGCAATAAGAAAACTCATATACATCAGATCTAACATTCTACACATCATTAGCAATGAGCATAAACAGATCTATCATAAAATCACATAAGCAAAGCATGCATAACCATATCAAAGTAAGCATAAAGCAAGACAACACGGTATTTACGTTGTTCACCCCCACCCTGGGGCTACATCCACCAACTCTTCTTCCTTCTTATTAGATTCTTCAATCGGTTATAGCACAGACCCTCCAAAACCATACTCTACCTAGGACAGGAGATCTGCGCAGCTCGCTAGATCCTCCTTCCCCGAGTAGTTCTCACACACACAGTCTTCACAATAACTTACAATGACTTGCACTTAGCTCTGCAAGTTTCACACCAAATGCACAAAGATCTTCACTACAATCACATAGATCAACTACTTACTAGCACTAATCCATCAACCTCCAATCATATAGATTGTACTCCCTTACTTACATCACCTATCTTCTATTTATACATTACAAAAGGCCTAAACATGGGCCGGCATCCCTTTCCCATTACAATATTCCCAAAAACCCTAAAAGGTTCCAAAAAGGGGGCGGGGATTCCATGATCTCCGCTTCGTCTTGCGCTCCTCCTTCGACAGGCTGTCGAAGTACCAAAAATGGTCAAATATGACCAAGTATTTCTCAAAACTTCGTCAAGGGCCAAAAACAACCAAACTAGCCTAACACCCAAAATCTAATATAAAACAAAAGTGTTCCAAGCTCAACTTGTGCCACACAATAAAATTCCGCAATGGGGAGCTTTAGTTTATTTACAATTAACCTGTTATGAAAACACCAAACTCTTCCTCGTCGAGTTAACCTATGCACACCATTCCTTCAATACCTCAACTAGAAGACTGAACGAAACTCTCATCCTCATGCTTCATAACCAAAAAGATTTTATCTTGCCTCGGGCCATCCAACCTGCGATCCACACACCTAGCCGAATCTCAGATTCCCTTCCTTGTTTGAACTTCCTTCTTCCCCCTTTTCCAAGTGCACTTGCCTTTGGTTAAATAGGCACCCAATGGGTGTGCCCATTCACCCTCTTGGGATGCAACCTTTCACTTAGCGTGAGTTGATGAGCTCACACCCCTTTGATGGGCGCTTTTCGCTCTCTGCCCAATTTCGTCTTGTGCACGTCTCAACTTTCCTCATGGGCATGTGCCCCCTATTCTTCCCCAAACTGCACTCCACCCATCTCGGTCAAATTCGTCTTTTGCCTTGGGCACCCAAGTCTAGTGTGCGTCCACATCACTGGTCTGTTTCTTGGCTTGATGTCTGCAACACATTTTCTTCATGTTTGGTCAACTCCCCTTGGTGCAGGTCCAAGGTGGGAGCATATCCAACTTCATTTGGTTGAGCCCCCCTTGGTGCGTCCAAGGTGCCCAAGTTGCCCCAACCTTTGTTTGCACGTCTGGTCGGTTGGGCGCTCTTTCTGCTGAGGCGCCCGCTCATCCAACTATTTGTCTTCGGTGAAGGAGCCTATGTCTTCTATGGGGTACCTATCTTCATTTTACCTTCGGTTTCTTTGGTGAGGGAGCCTATGTCTTCTATGGGGTAACTATCTTCATTTTAACTTTGGTTTCTTCGATGAGGGCGCACATGTTCACCATGGGGCGCCCACTTTCCCATGTCATTCGCCAGGCCTTTGCACTCAACGCCTTCCGCAATTCATGGTAGGGCGAAGTCATCTTTGGCATGCCAATGCAACCAAAGTCTCCAACTTCGTCTATAAAGTGATCGAGCACCCCCCGACTCACCCAGTTCTTTCATCTCATCTTATAGAAGGAGCGCGCATGCTCAGGTCCATTCCTAAGGTGTGACATATACTAACCCCACATAAACTAAGTCATCAAATTTAATCGTGGGTTGTCTAAAGATATACTAACCCCATATGCATTTAAGTACACTAGCTAAAAAACGAATGAAAATATGGATGTTATTTCACGAATGTTATCATATCGCGACGTTTCAAAACCACCTACGATTTTATATGCATAAATTTCTTCATCAAGAATATTATCATATTAGTATTGTTAAATATAATCATCAAATTATGGTAATCAATATTTATGTATGAGTTCTTTTGGAAAATATTGTGGAAGAAGTTTTGGACGTTTTAAAACTTCTTCCATAATATTTTCTAGGAAGCTCATACATTATAATTAACTATGAAAATTTGCACACTCCAAATTAATATATGTTTTTTTAGAATTGAGTCAATTATAATAATGATAATTATTTATTTTTAAATTAGTTTAGATGTAATAATAATGAAAAAAAGCATAATTTATTAATTGTTTTTATGAAAACATAGTTTAGTAATGATTACACAATCGAAGTATCTAGAGACTTACTTTACAACATAAAATAAACAGAATAAGTTGTGGAATTCTGAATTCTGAATTCCAAATTTTAAATATTTTTATTTTTTCTTTATTTTTCATATAATAATAATAATAACAACAAAAACAATAGTCATTTATTTTTAAGGTCATAGCCAAGCCAAACACTAAATTGGTGTATGAGACCCCGTTTATGAAATAAAATAAAGAAAATGACATTACTATAAATATTTGTATCAAATAAGTTTTTATTTTTATTTTTGGGAAGATTAAACAATGAAAAAACAAGTTATACAAATATATAAGATTTAGATGGACATAAACAAAAAGAAAAAAAAATATTTTCAAAATTTTTAAAAGATTTATATAATAATAAATGTTATATCTCTCTTAAAAATTCCACAATATATGAAAGTTATACTTAACATAAAAAAGGTTGTATATAATTAATATAATATATGATGTTCTTTAAAACACCAATTATTCCTTAGATATATTGTTGCTTCGTGACACATTTTTGCATGTGAATAATAATAAAACTTATAATAGTCCTTCTTACCCCATCACTTCTAGGGGTAACTAGGGGAGAAATTTTTCTTCGTGATCCATAGTGCAAACAATAGTTTCGATGATGTCATTCTGGATTCTCCAGTTGCCCACAGATGCCTTCCATTACATGTTCAAGTCACTCACATCAGATGACATGGTGCATTACACACTGAGGTACATTGTTTTAGCACTTCATATCTAGTGATAATGGCAACGTTTGGGGCATGAAAATGGTGATCATGGGTTGAAATGGATTATGAATC
>ML781077.1:419966-433921 GCA_009831015.1 Picea engelmannii
GGGGGTCGACGCGGCCCACAAAGCTTCGAGTCCTCCATCTTGGCGGGTGCTCCGATTTAGAAGAGCTGCCAAGTATGGAAACATTGGTATCTTTGGAGGAGTTGTGGGCGGACGGATGTGCGAAGCTGAAGAGCATACGGGGGACGGCGCAGCCCACAAACCTTCGATTCCTACGTGTTTGGCGAGTGGTCTGAGTTAAAAGAGCTGCCCAAGTATGAAAACGTTGGCGGTTGCAGCAAGTGACAAAGCTTCTAAAGCTAAGTATTCGTTGGTGCTCCGAATCAAAAAGAGGTGGAAGGTGTTGAACATATGTAGTTGGAGATGCTTGATGTCTCTATCTAGATGATAGTGTCCGGTCTGGGACTAGGGGTACTTACATGAAAAGTAAAGCAAAAAGTAGCAGCTTCGGAATGAGAGGCATAATTTAATTATTATTAAGTGTTTGTTTTTTATATTGCGAAGCTCTTTCTGTTGTAGAGGGTTTATTCACAACTTAGCAAACATATTTGATCAGTCAAATTTGAGTCACATCGAGGTAGATATTGGTGTATTGTACGATGTATTCATGATTATTATTAAAGCTGCCGTATATTATTTTTCATTTCGCTTTATAGTTTTATTAAATTAATTATTTAATAAAATATTTTTTAATTTTAATTTTTTAAATGTAAAGGTTAATGTTTATTTTATATTTTTTAAAATAATTTAAAAAGTGAAAATTTAAAGTTTTTTTTTTATTAAATAAAAATTATATTACTTTGTTTATATCTGTGAGTGTACATGATAGCACGTCACTTGTTATGCTATCTTAGTGGAAACCAGAACGGCTGGACAAAACAATTGTTCATTGTTTCAAAATTGTAAGAAAAAGCGATCACTCTAACCAGAACAGGTGGTGGACTGAGTGCCCCGACCACTCTAACCTGAACCAGAGACTATGGTATGCAAAAATTGTAAAAACTTAGCCATTAAACCAGAGAAAAAACCTGTGAGAATGCTAGGCATGGGGTGAGCCCGGGGTACATCGGGGTCCATCTTGACAAAGTCTGAAGATGAAGGGATGGTAGCAAGTCGAGCAATGACTCTTCTCATACTCGCTTGAAAGGGAGTCATACAAGGCATCCATACATTTGCTAAAAAAAACTTTGACAATGCTTCCAGAATCAGTGTAAGCAAACAAAAATGAGTGTGTTTATCCAGAGATATAAGATGAGATTGAGTACTTCCTGGCCAAAAACATGGAAGTTGTCTCCGAAGTGTGCATGCAACGACACTTCAATATAGTTTACCTTACAATCAATTAGTTATCCGTAGATGCAATCTAATTACAACAAGCAGATACGAACTCAAAGTTTCAAACAATTATCTCAATATAATTTTCATGAACTATATGATATTTGAAAATAATAATTAAATCTAACAAATTAAACTTTTAATAAATAAACCTTTAACCCTTTTTTTTTTCTTATAAGCATTTTTTTACTGTTTTACTAATTTATAATAAAACGTTGTGAGCATTTTTTATTAACTTATCTACTTTGTAAAAAATAGGGGTCTTTAATATAGTTCTTTCATGGTAAACAATCACATGTAAAATAGTTCTCAAACTTAAAAATGATTATATCTTGAATTATATTTGAAATTCCATAATAACTTAGGTAGAAATTCCATTAAAATATTCAAATATTCCATTAACAGAGATTTGGAATAAGTTCAATTCTTATGCATTAAACAATACGAGACATTATTTATTTTATACTAAAAATAGTGATGTGTAATATAAAAATTCCAAAACAACAAAAGATTATGCATGAATACAAAATATAAATCTTTCATTTAATTACAATTACATTCACTATATTGAAAGACATTATTTATTGGTTAATACTAAAAAGAGTGATGTGTAATATAAAAATTCCAAAACAACAAAAGATTATGCATGAATACAAAATATAAATCTTTCATTTAATTACAACTACATTCACTATATTGAGAAGTATTCAATTCTACACAAAACCATATATAATTATATATTTCTATTTATATTCTATAATCTTATATATATTCTATTTGGCAAGGTATCCATCACTTAGGTTTATAGAATTTTTTTCCATATTTAATCCCGCCATGAACATTGTATGAAATTATTGGGATGGCATAATTCCTTTATGAATTTCATAAAGAAACAAAAACAAAAAAAAAAAAATACACCATGATTGTCAAACTTGATCAATCTAATGTAACATTTTGATCAAGTTATGTTAAATTTGATTTAACATTTTATTAATGGTGTTCATATCTTAGCGTTTCTTATCACTGGCAAGTCATTCAACAAAGGGTGAGTGGGTTTATGACACTCTTTTTATTCTTTTATTACCTCTAAGATAAATATAGTTTTTTATAAGTTAAATTTGTAGGGAATTTATGCATTTGAGGTAGGGAATCTTGCAATTAATTAAAGTATTTAAACATTTGAGGTAGGTATTAAAATTTGAAGATTTATTTTTCTTGAAAAGAGAAAGAAATATGGTGAATTGAAAACCATTTATTTTTAATTCCCTTTTAGCAATTATGGTTAGGATATCTTTAAATGTATCACTTATTAAAATAAGTAAAAACAAGTCTTTGAATCTTTATTTTATTTTTTTTAAGTAAAAAACACAGATCCTGTTATATTAATGCTTCAAAATTACACCATGACGTGGAGGTGCCAGCTGTCCCACCTGTGAAGGAAATCGAGATAGTTGGCCTGTCCAAAATAGCATGCAAGTTCAAACTCTCGTTTTGCCACCCTACCCGAAGGAAACCAGGGTGCGTGACCAGTTTCAGCAACAATTTGATAATATCTATTCTAACGCTAACAAGGCTATGGACCAGAAGAGCTACAACTCTAATAAACATAAAAAAGAGAGAGAGTTTTAGACAAAACTAAATAGGAGAACCTATTAACTGGTGTCCTCGCGGTCGTCCGTTTCCTTGCCGCTTCTGACAGGAATGGTATAGAGCTTAGCGTAGGTGGGGCATTGTCGTCATGGGGTGGCACTAGAGTAAGCTGCGTACAGCATATCCAGGCGTTGGCTAACACAGACAACCCTGAAGATTTGGTTGTCCACCATGCTGTGGACCTCGAAGATCAAGTTCAGGTGCTCCGGGTGAGGAGTGGTGGCGGGGGTGGCGAATTGTGGTCAACATCCGTTTCCTGATGTGCACGTTGTGTTCTCTGTGGCTGCAATTCATTGTTTCCTTCCGGCAGCTCTTCCTCAACCAAGCAGGTGGCGAATTCCTCAGTGGGAGCGTCACTGGTGCCATGTTCTTCTCGCAGGCGGGGAGGTGGCGCTTCTGCTCCAATGCACGCCAGGGGGTTCCAATTGTCCGGGATCGTAAACATGCGACTTTCAAAGAATTCGTGGGGGGAGTTCCATCGACGGAATTTCCTCAACATAAGTTATGGGGGGCAAATCTACTGCTGTAGCTTCCCTGAGTTTCTTCCTCTTAGCAAGAACCAGAGCTCGCTCGAATCGTTTATGTCGTTTCCGCCGAGAGTCGGCCGCATACCACCCTGTTCCTCTGCGGGGTCTTCCTCTAGCTCGTGGCATGATGAGAATGAGGATGAGAGCCAGAAATTCCCCTGCGCGTCTGGTCTTGCTCGGCTCTGTGAGCTGCAAATGCATTCTAAGGTTGTCGAGAGGGTTGATGAGCGCATAAATGATGGCGGTAGCCATTAAGGCCGAGGGCTTAATGCTCTGGCTGGCCGGCCTATTCGCGCAAGTGAGAGGCCTCATCAAAGGGTGGAGGTCGACTGTAGTGATGCCCCGCATAACTAGTGGGGATATGAGGGTGGTTGGCCTCCATTAATGGCCCCTCCTGGCGCTTCTCCACGTGCCCGTCCTGCTCCGCGTGGCACCCCATCCGGGGAGTCTTTGATTCTTTATTAAAATGATAACATTTCCAAATTTTCTTATGCATTTTCGTTATTAATAATCAAAATTAATTTCTTTTATATAATCAAAACACAGAACCTATACTTCATAATGATAAAACATTTTCATTATTAACAATCAAAATTTGTTTCCATTAAATAATAAAAAATTATTAATTATTTTAAATATTTTCATTATTAATAATCAAAATTTGTTTCCATCCAATAATAAAAAAATATTAATTATTTTAATCACAACTATAGTAAAGATGTAACAATGTTTGGTTCAAATTTGACTAGGGGAAAAATGTATTATAGGAAGCAAAATATTATTCTCAAATGCAACATGTATATTACTATTATTGATTTTAAGGGAATGTAAGTTTTGAAAAAATGCAATATTTCTTAATATATAATTTTTTCAAAATTCAAGCCCTTTCTAATAAAGTAAGTGTCATTTATCTAAGAATCTTATAAGTACATTTTTCACTTTATTTATCAACCCCTTATAGCAAATCAAAGCTTTGCTTGCTTCTCCTCAAGGTAAGAAATCACGGAACTCGAGGGAAAGAATACAATGTTTTCACCCAAAATAAAGGAAATTGTTTGATTGTTCGAGTGAACAACAATAATATGAAAACTTCCCTCAAATTACTTTGACATTCCCATTTATCAATTGAGAGAATATGCTAATTATATTACATAAATAAATTATTTTATAATTTTTTAAATTAATTATTAAAAAAATTAAATTTAAAAAAATGAAATTTATTAATATAATATTAATAATTATATTTTATATCTTTTAATTTATTATATTTCCTTAGAAGAAATTTATATTCTATAGAATACATGTGTCCATGTATTTCACAACTCCCATAAGAGTTTTGCCAAAACCTAAAATTTATTAAAAAAAAATAAAAATAAAAACACCTATGAATCTAATAGATTCTGTAAGTAATTTCTCCTCTTGGAGTATTTCCGGATATTTCCCATATAAACACATGTCATAAAATTCAAAACAGCGAGCATGATTATGTTTATATCTACTAAGCAAAGCTCAATATATTTTGTACCAAGGTCGAGATAATATTCAAAATATTCTCCTTTTTAATAAGCAATTAATCATTTCCCATAACCCAACTGAATGCCTTAGAAAGAAAGTCCACCTTTGAATTATGCTCCATGCCGCACAGTGAGAAAGTAAAATGATGTTGTGGAATTTTTTAGTTTTTCTGGCCCAATTTATTGCTGTCATGGAATCACCAAAAATCTGAATAGATTTGACATATTTTTCCCCCGCAAAAGGTAACATAAGTTTTAAATACATAAGCTCTTGACATAGTTATTTGATCTCGGACCCAACCTCATCTTGATTTTGAAGAAATTCCTATCCGAGAGATAAAGTAGTGCACCTCCCTCTCAAGATTGATTATTATTTTGAGAAGCCCTATCAAAAAAGGCTCAAGGTCTCGAAGATCCACTTGATCTTCCCCCACTATCCGAACAAGTTCATTCCATTTTTCTTGTAGGAAATGTGAACAAATATTAATTCCTTGTGCAACAATTATCTCTGGGATCGAGGGCTTATCCTGGGATATGAATTTGTTCCTTTCCAACCATACCCCCCAATTGACAATAAGCGGAAGCGCCTTCATTCGGCGGTTTGTCAAGTCTGCAACCCATTCTCTCAAGGCCTCCTCCACTGAGAGTCCTTGCCACTTGCGGTCCTATCCCAAATTTGCAGAGCATACCTCCCAAATTTCCTATACGAAAGGGAAGAGTATAAAGAGGTGTTGGACTAATTCCTCATCTATTCTACACAAGGCACACCATCTAGGTCCTTCCTTTTGCCTTTGTTTCATAGTATCCCATGTAGGTACTTTGTTTTCGATCATGCACCACATAAACAAACGCGCTTTTAAGGGACATCTTGTTTCCAGAGTCCTTTCCACCACCATATTGGCTCCCTTGGGTGGATATCTATGTTGATTTGGATGTAACCCACTTTTGGTGTGTAAACACCATGCGACACATGTTTCCATATCAATTCATCTTCCATGTCCATTATTCGAATATGGGATGCTTTTAGTGCTCTAATATAGTAGTTCCAGTGAGTTGAGTTGATCTCACCCAACTCCAATTGCGTAGCATCCTTCCATCCCTAAATCCATATGGTGGTAAGGCCCAGATCGACAATCTGGTTAATGTAATAGTAACCTTGTAGGTGTAAATGAAGATTTGGTTCCAAAGAAGCAAGTGATTGTCCCCACTACCAGGCCAATGGTATGCTCCAATACACACCTTTGCTCCATTGCCAATGCACCAAGCAAGTCCATCCCCTACAACATAAAAGGCGCTGACGACTACCTTCCAAATAATTGAGCAGTTTTATCTCTTTTTTGACCGGTTACAGATCCATTTCTCTAGAGACTCTAGATGAATATATTTGTGGGTGACCATAGTTGTCCAAAGGCTCGCTGTTGTAATCAACCTCTAGCTAGCTTTGGCTGCCAGAGCTTTGGAAAATAAGAAGATATTTTTTAGGCCCCAACCTCCAAGCATTTTTGGAGCAACCAGTTTTTCCCATCTTACCCATGGAAGAACAAAATTTTCCTGAGTCTTGGCCCATAAGAACTTGAAACATAACCTCCTTGATTTATCTAAAACACCCTTAGGGATCCAGGCTAAGGACATCCAGTAAACTGGAATGGCTTCCAACACCGATTTTAGCAGTACCGGCCTACCTGCTCTAGAAAGCCACCTATAGCTCCACCCTTTTAGTCCTTTTTCCATTTTTTCTATAAGCAAGGACCAATTTTCTTTTTGATAGCAATTCATCTTGAGCTGGAACCCAAGGAATTTATTTCCTGCATCAAATTTCTTCGTTCATATGGAAAAAGAGCAAAATAATGATCTAGTTTGTCTTCCTCCAAATTTTCAACTGATAACGAGGATTTTCTTGCATTGATTTGCATACCAGTGGCCCGACCAAAAATCTCTAGAATTTCATGTAATTTATTAGCATCCCTGGGACGCCCATTACAGAAGATCAGGACATAATCTACAAAGAGGAGGTGAGTTATCGTTAGAGTGGCGGAGATTGAGATTCCAAGAAACTCCCCCTGGATTTTTTCCTCCTCCAGTGCTCTACTGAGCCCTTCCACAACTAGTAGAAAAAGGAGGGGAGACGATGGACAACCCTGTCTTAAGCCCTGCTCTACATGAAAAAATGGATATGTGGATCCATTGTGAAGAACATCCTAAGAAACTGACATAATGCAACTCATTTACCAATTTATGAAGGGCACCTCAAACCCTAGATGAGTTAAAAGAAGCTTGATATATAAACAACTTACCCTGTCATAAGCTTTTGATAAGTTGATCTTCAACACTACTCCCTTGGACTTCCTAGTTTTTATGCCATGAAGACCTGCCTGAGCCACTCCAATGGCTTCATGAATCTATCTGCCTTCTAGAAACCCAAACAACTCTTTGGATATTGACGCTGAGAGAATTTTCTTAATTCTTCAGGCAATTACTTTTGCCACCTCCTTATAAATATAGTTGCAGAGAGAGATTTGTCTAAAATCTTCTAAATATTGGGGACAATCATATTTAGGTATGAGGGCAATAAAAGTAGAATTGAGTGACACATACATGTGTCCTTATGAGTGAGATTCCTCCACCAATTTTAAAATGTCCATACCTATAAGCTCATACAAGCCTAATAAAAACTTCACTGTCCATCCATCCATACCTGGACTTTTATCCTTTTGAACACTATGGAGAAGCTCTTTGAGCTCTTCCTTTGAAACCTCTTCCATTAGGGATCTGCTATCTTCTTCATTAATGAAGCTAGGGAAGAAAAGAGTCATTCAGACTATCTCTGCAATATTGACCCGCTCATCCTCCTTAAAGAGATTATGAAAGTGTTTATTCCCCAGTTATGCCAGCCCCTCAAAGGAGGAGACAGCTCGACCACGATGGTCATTCAGGATCTAGATGGTATTTTCTAATTTCCTACCCTTCGTGTAGGCCTGGAAAATTTTTGAGATTGTCCCACCAATGATACCTCTTATTGTGGTGTTGAGGTCATAAGGTGAAGAGGCTTCCTTTCCACGACAGTTTCCTTGATTGACTCTTTTGATGAAAACCCCCCCGGTTGCCTTTGATCCGAAATTAAACAAAGAGGGGATATCTCCTCCTTCTCATTTGATGTCAATCTCTTCTTTGTCGATGCAGGATGCGTTCCATCTATTTTTCCATGAATGTGCAATTTTTACTGGCTTACAATATGGTCGTATTGATGACATCTTCGACAACGAAATAAAATTCCTTCATAGTCTAATTTCTGCACATAGGATTTGTGGCCCTCCACTAGTTCCAATTCCTCCACCAGACCCTCCCTTACATCCACAAAGACCAGAATATGTGTGTTTGTCATCTCGCCCGTGGATTGGAATGACATATCTGCATCTAGAAAAGTCCCCACAACATTCCCTAAATCCGTTAAACTTTCCATGTTCCAAAATTCCACTGGCGGTCCTGGGAGGCACGCCCGGATTGGTGCCACATCAATTCTTTCTTTGCTTGCATCGAAGAGGGGAGTCCAATTTTTTAGCAGAATCGACGAGGAGTCTATACTCCAAATGCCCCTAAGAGCCTCGTCGCCTCATCAGTAGTCTTGAAGTTGAATAGAAACCACCCCGATGCCAGCAGTTGAACCAAGGGAAGGGGGTCGAAAACTGAGGACCGGGTCTTGGCTACCCATTCTCGCAGAGTCTTGATAGTGACTCAATGCCCATGCACCCTCCCTACTAAGGCCTTCTCGACCATGTCCACAAACTGGGGCATTTTGATATCGACCCTTAGCACCAACTTAATAACCTTCCATTTGGTTTTAACACACTTGTTCTTTATGCGCCGTTGGTTGGGGCCTGCAAGTGCAACTGTATTCGCATCATCGATCAAGACTACACCCCTCGAAGCCCTAGCTTCAACAACTTTCTCTAAAGCCTTAGAATCCTCACCTCGTCCATTGTGGCGCGACGACTCCAGTAATGGGGTTTGGAAGCCATTCGTTCCTTGTAGGAAAACCTCAACTGGCGAGAGTGGATGGGAGGTTGAAACAAGGGTGATGACGGAGGATAATCCTTGCAAAGATCAGTTTCTTTCCAAGCTCACCTCATTCCTTCCCATTAACAAGTCTTCACGTTGCCCGCTCAAAGGGTGTAGGATATCTTTATCTAAAACAGCTCGGATTTGCTTATTTTCAGGTGAAATTCACCAGAAAATTGGGTGCCAGACATAGTCTCATGGATCGGAGTACCAGAGACACAGTTCTTACTAACGGAAAGCCTGAGTGGTATATTCTTTATTAAGAATATACCATCTTGTTCGTGAGTGGTGTCCGCTCTTACGCTGCGAGCATCTTGTCTTCTGAATCGATGATGGTGGAATTGTAGTCTGCATTTTTCTCATCGTGTCAAGCTGTAGATCCAATATGACGTGTAGAGATGGGCTTGGCGCGGCGGGGTTGATGGTCGGCCACTACGCCTTCAAGACAAAACGCGTGGAAACCTGACTGACCGGAGAGGCCAATGTAACATTTTATTTTATAGGCCGGTTGCTGTTTAACCAATCATAAACAAGTTGCTGATGGATTTAACGGCTTTATAAGCTATCTCTCAACGACACACTGCCAGATTCCTTTGGTATTAATTTAATCAAACCTAAACACATCGAACTCTTAACCACAGTTTACGGGATTTGCCCGTTTTATGTGTTATGTTTGATGTTATCTAACTGTTCTACCTTTTATATGAAATTATAATTGTGTAATCTTTAAATTGTATTTTTGAATGTAGAAATGGATCCAACCTGTTGAAAAACCCCTAGAACACTTGAATTGTGCAAAAATAACCACTCAAGTCTGCATATCTAATAATTTCTTAAGGGATTTCAGGTAAATATCACCAAAAAATTAACCCCTAAAAGAGTCAAAAAGTAGAACAGTTAGACTACAGTAGGATGGGAAAGTAAGGATGTAATCTTTGTAATTAGAATGGAAAGGTAATTGAGTAATTGTTGTAAGTAAAATTAACTTAAATTTATTTTAATTTCAAATTTATCATGTATTTATAAGGATTAAATTCTTTGAGGTGTAATAAGATATGTTTTATTTTCAATTATTTTATATAAAATGGACATTGAAATATATGTTTTATTTTCAATTATTTTATATATAAAGAGAGATAGTTGATATTGAAATATTTTATATAAAATGGACATTGAAATATTTTATTTATAACGTAAACTGAAATATTTTATTTTTTATTATTAATGTTTTTTCTAAATGATAAATGTTAACTCTATGGTAAGCATTAAAGGAACTACACATCTCCTTCACATTGGGATGTTGAAAGCACCTATTGACAGAATAAGAAATATTTTACTTTTAGATATATAATAAAGAAAATTGATATAAAAATGTGTTATTAGTCCCTGCCGTAGGAGTAGAGGGACTATAGCGATCAATAAATCGTTGACGTCATATTAGTCTGTACTTTAACCACAAATATTTCCATATTATCTATTGTTGGAACCAGGGAATTGGAAACATCGATTTTTATATAAAAAAAAAGTATTATATTTGTCATGATATGATTGGACAAGGGATTGAAGGTCTCATTGTCGGCTTCACTATTCCCAATGTTATATATGTTGGCATATCCAAAGTATTTGATCGTATATGGTCTTTTTTTGAATCATATATTTTGTTATGCATTCGTTGATGGTGGATTAATGCTAGCATTAATTCGAATGTTTGGTTTAGCATTTTATGCTAGGTAAATTTATGGCAATGTTAGATATGGTGGCATATCCAAAGTTTGGTTTTCCAAAACATTCTGTGGTGTTCGAACTATTGTTACAAAAAATATAATTTTTTTTTTTAAGATACGTCAGAGTCCTGCCACATTGAATTTTTTTCTTAAATGTTTATAGTGCATTTCTGACATACTTAAATGTTTACCTAACATGCTTGGTAGTGTTGAATGGTTACTTAACAGGCTTGTTACAAGACATTTTCATCTGTTTTTTAAATTTTTATGCTCCAGCAGCGTTGCTGGTTCGGTGGTCCATGCTTGCTTTTTGCATGCCACTGATTTTTTATTTGCATGTTGTTATTGTTCTTGCTTGCTTGTTCGCGTTGTTGTAGTTTGGATGTTTGGGTTTCTACAATTGTGATTGGAACAACATCGTTCCTGGGGGGGTGGTTGTTGCTTGCTTCTTTCATCGTTGTATGTTGTTTATTGTTGCTTGATTCAACTTTGCAGGGTACCGGTCCTGCGCCTGTAGTTGGGCTTTTTAGTGCTTCTTAGATGGGTTATTGTTTGGTTCTTGTTCTTGTTTGTCCAGGGTTTGCAAATGTTGGGATGTTGCATCTGCGGTTGGATCTTTGGTCACATTTTGTTTTCATTGCAGTTTGCATAGAATACTATTAAGATAAAATAATAGACTAAAGAATTGCAGGCGGTGTAAATTGCATCTGTTACGTGTTGAAGCAAAGTTTGTTGGCCTCAAAATATATTTCATGGCTTCCGATACTTTTTACATGGATTCTGCGTTACTATGGTTTTATAGTTATGACAATGGTTTTTGTTGTGTGGGAGATATGGTTGTTCTCTCCCTTTTACTTTCCTGTTGTAAACTGCGTTTGACTCTACTTTTTCACGTTTATGTGGTCATTCCGAGCGACCGTCGTTCGGTTGCATAGTTGGCCACTTTTATGGACGCAGCTTCGCGAATAGGTTCTATCAGACTATGACAGGTCGTGTTCGGTGTATACATTAGCTTTCCCGAATTAGTTTTCTTTAAAAGAATCCTGGGTAGAAGAGAATGCAATTTATGAAATTATAGGTTTCCTGGACTGCAGAGCCGTCATCCCATACTTAGTCAGTTTTTGCATCGCGGGTTGACGGGGTAGGCAGCTAAAAATTGACAATCGGAGAGTTCTGCGATATACAAATTGGCAATTGGTCAACAACGAGAGTTTCGCGATCATTTCGATTGACTACAGTTGGGTTCCATACTTAGCCAGTATTATGGACGCACCTTCGCGGATAGGTTGTATCGAACTATGGTGTCTATATTAGCATTTCCGAATTAGTTTTCTTTAACAGTAGGGCTCCTAGACAGAAAACATTGAAATTTATCAAATTATAGGTTTCCTGAACAACATAGATTAAACATAGGAGTTATGTAATTTTATAGAGTAGATATATACAACCTGCATGGAGTCGTCATCCCATACTTAATCAGTTTTGGCATCGCATGTTGTTAGGGTAGGCGACTGAAAATTGACAATCGGAGACTTTGGCGATATAGAAATTGACAATCGGACTTGCAAACTATTTGAATTTGAAGGTCGTCATGTCCAAAAAAGTTAACATTGTCGAAATAGTTTACTTTACTTGCGTTTTACATACCCTGGTGGACAAAAAACACAAAAAAAGAATAGTGAGCATTTTTTGGATCATGGGTTCTTCAGATGGTAGGCTCTAGGTTCGGTCCCTGTTGATCTGTGTCCTACAAATAACACGGACAATTCTGCGATATACAAAATGAAAATTGGGCTTGCGCACTATTTGAATTTCAAGGGCTCCTGCAAAACAACTATCATTCTTGGATTACTTTTCTTTGCATACGTTTTAAATACGCTTGTGAACAAAAACAGAACAATAGTAGTAACGTCAATTACATAGGGCTCCATCCCTGCTACCTTCTGCGCTTCCCAATACACAATAAATATTCTTTGAAAAGTTAGAACCGAGCAGACAGGTTCGAAAAGATGGGCTTTAATAACTAAAAAGCTCGAGGACATCTCCAAGTAAAATGAATAGACAAGCAAATATTATGGGATTTGGTAATTTCTTTTTGCCTGCATTTTAAATTTGCAAAACTATTATTTTTTTTTTCCTTGTGCAGTTTTAGTTTTCTTCAAAGCTTCAGCATAGTTCACGAACGTGTCGGCGATAGAGACCATAATGTCATGTCCCTCTTTAATATTGTGCATTTAAAAATGATGGGCTTTAATAACTGGAGGACATCTCCCATTAAAATGAATAGATGGGTGAATATTATGGGATCTGGTAATTTCTTTTTGCCTGCATTTTGAATTTGCAAAATACTTTTTATTTTATTTTTTTCTTGTGCAGTTTTAGTTTTCTTAAAAATCTTCGGCAAAGTTCATAAATGTGTCACCCACAAAGGCCTTGATGTCATGTCCCTCTTTAATATTGTGCATATCTTAGATGTCGGATTTCAGAATCTGCTCGGATATGGGAATTTTAATACGTGCTGAAAAATATTAAAAAATATTGGCATTAATAAGTGAAAATATCGAGAACATCTGTCATTAAAACAAATCAACACAAAATTTACGGCAGACCATCCATCCTTGCTTTTAAATACTTATTGTCATTTCTCTCTATGATCAAAGAGTTGCGCTTTAGGGTGCCTTCGTTCTAATGTTCCTGGTCATGCACATGTAAGACAACTTAGAGATGCGATTGACGAGCGGATGAAAGAATAGAGCCTGGTTTTACGTGACATGAGCTTTGAGTAAAAACAAAACTCTGTTATACAACGAGAAACTCAAAGAGGACGAAAAAAACAGAACAAGTATGTTCTGGTTGGTGTTCTCCCTGTGTTCGATGCTTTGGTTCGTTGAAAATGCTCACTGGAGATTTGTTGGTTGAACTTCTTTGTTTTATTGCTGGGAGGATTTGAAATATCCCCCAGCCAAAACGCGATAAAATTTTATACTAACACATGGCTTGGTTAAAATTTGGTGTAAACTATTTTCGTGTCCGCGCCTGTCTATTAAACATCTTGTAGTTTGAAATGTGACTTTCAATTATGATTGCTGATTTGAGTTGCGCACGATTTGACCTGCAAACAAATATAAAATTTATTAATACGTATTATATATGTAAAACTAAAGTTCTAATCATAAACTAAAGTTATCAAA
>ML781077.1:434026-459837 GCA_009831015.1 Picea engelmannii
ATATGATTAACCCAAATTAATATATAATATTCAAACTTAAATATCAAAGTTTTATTTAGAATTATAACTTTGTATAATATAAAAACTAATATATCGTAATTATATAACTAATATAATTTATATATTAACTATATGAACATAAAATAAACCTAAGTAAAATTTAACAACAAAATGAACACAACTAACCCTAATTACACTAACTTAATTGTGATTTAAACGAAAAATAAACTAACTTTATAACTAAGATAGAGCATAATCTAGACTATACTAAAATAAAAGATTAATCTAAAATAAGCAAGAAAAATAAAATTTCCTATTAAAATCAAAATTTTGAATTTTAATATATGTTACAACATTTTTTATGAAGAAGCTTACCAAAGCTCCCCATTTTATTCCAGTAAAGTCAATTCGCAAGACAACCAACATTACTGATATATACATGAGAGAAATTGCTAGGTTGCATGGTGTACCTAAGACAATTGTGTTTGAAAAAGATCCCAAGTTCACATCGAACTTTTGGAAAGGGCTATTTGAAGGATTTGGGACAAATATGAACTTTAGCACAACATATCACCCTAAGACAAATGGAAAAACAAAGAGGGTAAATCGGGTGATTGAAGATGCGCTCAGGATGTATGTGATGGATAAACCATCAAAATGGGAAGATGATCCAGATTATTTTCGGCACGAAATGAGAGTGGAGATATAATAAAGAAATGTATATAGATGTATTAGATATCCAACAATATAACAAAAATATATCAGAGATATAAAAACAGAAATACAGTAATACACAATTTCTATTAATGTGCGAAATGTACAGAACTGTAAAAATACAAAGTGAAAGACTCGCTAGAATGGTGGCAGCTTATCTCTAAGAAGAGATGTGACGGCTATTCGCATTCACAAGAAGATGATTTTTACAATGAGGCTCCAAAGGAATTTTTAACATAAGGAAAATAAAAAACCCTAACCCCGGAAGATGAAAAACCAAAAGGTTTGCGGGCCTCGATGGGGGTAATTGATACATAAACTTCTCGGGGGCGTAACTTTTGCATATGATCTCTGTTTGGGGCGCTTGATTCATCGTTGGAAAGGTCTAACCAAGGCTAATGATTTTCTACTGGCCCAATTAAGTGCCCCAAATCCCCAAAAAACGTCGTTTAGGGCCTCAAAACAACCCTGAAAGTTTGGAACCCGAAGAATCATCGAAAAACTGCCAAGGTGGAAAACTATTTTTCAAGCCAATGGAGTAGGTAGGTGGCCACCGATATCCACCTGAATCAATCCTACCTCCTTAGGAAGCAATTGTCTCCATTGCGTTAAGTTCCTTGGGGAGAGGGGAAAGTGTTTGTTGAATCTGAACCTTGGTGAGCTTCTTGCTTTGCTCGAGAAGTTGCATTGCTTATCTTGTTGAAGACTATCACGAACCTGTTGCTGGGGGGTTGAACCTCTTTAACCAGTCGGGCTACCTGATATGACTGTTTACAGAAGGAATATTTGCGCTTTGCTGCAATCTTTTTGACCTACTTCTTTTGGATAGAAGGTGCTTGGACTAAGGCTGGAGTGGTTGCAGTGTCCTTCTATTCACCTTTTGAATAAATTATGAAGAAGCTGAATTTTGTAGTATGAGATACTAGCGGCATTGTTTAGGTGGGACAATAGTTGGAACTACCTTTGGTATCCTGTAGAGATGACCCCCTAAAGTAACAATGACACTACGAGGTCAAGACTCATAAATAGCATGGCGCTTCCACATAGAACATCACATACATCTAGTGGGAAAACATCACATAATACATCATCCTTGAAGGGTTGGATGTTGTATGACAATAGACACTGTTGGTTGACATGGAGATCGCGTCCCCGGCGAATCCACTCGATGTTGTATGGTTGCGGGTGTGATGTTGTCGACAATCCCAACTGTTTGACAACTTCCACTGAGATGAGGTTCTTCTGGCTTCCGCTATCAACAATAAAATGCAGCGGGGCCCTTCACCCACATATGTGAATGAAAAAGGCACTCCCCCTCTTCAAGATCTGTTGGTTCTTCTGGTTGAATTGTTGTGGTCGCGACAATAACAGTGGGCTCTGTGTCGATGATCTGTCTTCTACCAATATTTTCTTAATCAGATTTTGAATCAGGGTTTGGCTCCTTATCTTTGATCTCGACCACCAATGACTGTTTTGAGTGACATTCATCGGTGTTGTGCCAGGGAATTTTATGGAGATCACACCATTTTCCAGTGTCCTTATTTGTCTTTCCATGACCCTTCTTTTCATGTGGCTTGGACTAGTTTTTAGGAGGCTATTTGTTAGGGCCTTCTTTATCATAATTTGGACCTTGGTTGTTGCGGATTTGAAGACCCGAACTCCCATTTGTTTTGGAGATTAAATTTTTTCTCGATTTTGACAACATATCGATAAGCAGATCCCAATGATGAGATGTCCAGGAAATCCATTTCGTTTTGGATGTACCTATGCAGAGCCCCATAGTATTTCAAAACTAGATGTTGCTCGAAGTCCTTGATACCCAACTTGGTGTGCAAGGTATGGAAGGTATTGGTGAACTATGGCATTACTTGACCCCTCTCTTTCTACAGTGTGGTCCATCTCATGTACTGGTCATCATAGTTTCCAACAGGGTAATATTGTTCCTTGACCACATCCACAAAAAAAATCCCAAGTGGACTCGACCCCATATATTCCAGACTCCTCTATGGAAATTTGCTCCCAGTAAGTTTCCCACCAATGATTGACATGGGGGAGAACCTTAAGGAGTTCGAAGGTGATATTTTCTTTGTCAGATAAATTATGAACAGAGAAATAACCTTCTAGCATATTTAACTATTTTTCTAGGGCATCTGCATCTATCTATCCTTCAAATATGGGAATGTGAAAATTAACCTGTACCTTAAAAGGCGAGGTGCCTCCAAAGTGACTGCCTGATGAAGATGTGCCTGTTGTTATCGATAGGCATTGAAGGATGTGGGAAAAATTCTCCATCATTCCATCCCTCTGTCGCATGATAGCTTTCTCAAGCAAGATATTAATATAATATTTTTCTTCGTCGTTTTTATTTTCTTCCACCATGGAGGGTTTCTTGGGCGTGCGAGAGAGATTTTCCTCAAGAGAGACAAACTCGAGACCCAACTTTCTATACTCAGGCCTCGTCAGGGACATGCACTGAAAAACGATTAAGAGCATCCTTCTCTGATACCACTGATCCATATTATTTTCGGCACGAAATGAGAGTAGAGATATAATAAATAAATGTACAGAGATGTATCATATATCCAAAAATATAACATAAATATATCAGAGATATAGTAATACACAATTTCTATTAATGTGCGAAATGTATAGAACTGTAAAAATATAGAGTGAAAGACTCGCTAGAATGGTGGTAGCTTATCTTTGAGAATAGATGTGATGGATACTCGCATTCGCAAGAAGATGATTTTTACAATGAGGCTCCAAAGTCCTTTTAACATAAGGAAAATCCAAAACCCTAACCTCGAAAGATAAAAATACAAAAGGTTTGCGGGCCCTGATGGGGGTAGTTGATACGTCAACTCCTCAGGGGCGTAACGTTTGCATACAATCTCCATTTTGGGTGCTTGGTATACCGTTGGAAAGGTCTAACCGAGAAGAATGATTTTTGATTGGCCCAGGCGAGTGCCTTTGGTAGTTGACTGGCCCAAGCGAGTGCCATTGGAAATCACTTGGGCCCCAAATCCCCAAAAAACATTGTTTAGGGCCTCAAAACAGCCCCAAAAGTTTGAAACCCGAAAAACTACCAAGGTGGAAACTGTTTTTCAAGCCAGTGGAATAAGTGGGTGGCCACCGATATCCACCTGGATCATAAGACTAGCTTCATTTGGTAGAGTTTGCTTACAACAATGGGTATCAAGTATATTTAAAGACGAGCCTGTTTGAGGGACTTTATGGTAGAAAGTGAAACACACCAGTGAGCTGGGAAAACCCAACAGATAAAGTCGTGGTTGGGCCATATTTTCTTCGAGAAATAGAAGAGTAGGTGGTGAAGATAAGGAAGAATTTAAAGGATGCCCAAGATAGGAAGAACAATTGTGCAGATAAAGGCAGAACCCATAGAGAGTTTAAAGTGGGTGATCATGTGTTCTTGAAAGTAAAACAAGATGCGGTTCCCTAAAGTTGGGAAATTGTTCTAATTTGGCAGCGCACTACCACGAGCCATTTGTAATCGTAGAGAGGATTGTTCCTATCACATATATGCTTGCATTGCCTGAATCCTTGTGTATTCATAATGTTTTCCATGTATCATTTCTTAAAAAGTACGTTACTGATGCTCATCATATTATATATTGGAATGTGATTTAGGTGTAGCCAGAAGACGATTTTCGAGTGTGACGGGTTTGCATATTGGATCGGAAAATCAAATAGCTATGGAATTAAGTCATGGAGCTAATAAAGGTCCATTGGACCTGGTACGGTCTTGAGGATGCAGCTTGGGAGCGCGAGTATGCGATTAAGGCAGAGTATTCACATATTTTTGAAGACTTTTGAAATTTTGTATGTACATGTGTATATAATGCACCGAGGAAAGTGCATAAATAAGGGAGAGGAGAATATAATGTCCCTAATATGAACCCCATTTGTAATTGTACATATAGGTTTGTGAGCCATTGGTACCAATTGTAAATGTAAATGTACATATAGGCTGGTGAGTTGTTGGCACCAAGTTTTGGTTTTGCGCGAGGATTGATATCAAAGAAAGGGTGCACACATTCCATAGTGTTGCGTGCACCTGGGTAAGTGCACGTGGTTTTCACATCAAAGGAAGGGTGTGCACATTTCATAATGTTGTGCGCACTTGAGTAAGCATGCGAGGATTACCTTGAAGTGTGCATCGAACTGATATACATACATACATACATATATACATACATTATGTATGTATTTGAGGCTAAAGAGCATGTGTGGTTATGGGGCTGGTGAGTCGGGATGCAAATATGCCAGTGCGCTTATCCTTGTAAAAATGTAATCACACTCAAGTTATTAATAATATCACATCACTATGCACAGATAGATTAGATGAAAAGGAATGGGGGGATAAAATCCACCGAAAAAGGGAAAAGGGGGGGCGTAAGTCCAAGGGAATATTTTTATGATATTTCTGAAAAGTGTAATTTATGGATAATTATTTATCCTAAGTTCCTGAGGGATGGGAACGAGTCACCAAGTGACTAAAGTTAATTCTGAAGGTGACAAGTGTCCAATTTTAGGCATGCAATATTTATTGTTGGCATTAATGTATTTTAGGGAATCCTTTCATTTTCATTCATTCATCATTCAAACTGACACTCTTGCGGGGGAATATCTAGAACAAATTACCATTGTATAACCCTGTGTTTTGGAAAAACCGGTTGGTGGTCGAAGAGACGGGTTGTCAGGCTCGGTGGCATTCTCTCCATGTGAGAGATTTTCTATTGAAGAAGCAGGTTGTCAGGCCCATGAGCATTCTCTCCAGGTGAGAGATTTGTTGTTGGAGAGATGGGTTGTTAGGCCCATGAGAATTCTCTCCTGGTGAGAGATTTGTTGTTCAAGAGACGGGTTTTCAGGCCCACAAGCATTCTCTCCATGTGAGATATTTACTGGGAATTGTTCCCTAGTGCGTTGGGAATTAGTTACAGGGCTCTGAGACTTCCTATCCAGCCTGTTGCTGAATCCCTAGAAGGTAAGTGGGGAAGCCGAGGGACTGTTGAGCAGAGAAGGGGCACACTTCTTGGGGTGGGATAGGCATGTGGGGGATGAGATATTGTAGTCTAGTTGTAGTAGTTGTCACCTTGGATTGAGAAATTTCGTTGCTTATTAGACCTTAGCCTAGAATTAAGAATCTTTTTTCCTTGGTGGATTTTAAGCTCCAGCTTGGGGGTGACCTGTTGCTGAATTTTATGAGCAACAGAGTCTATGGCTGGGAGGAATGTCTCAGTTCTACACACAATTGGTGACTTTTCATAAAAGATAAGTGTTCTTTATGTTCTTGTCTCATTTACTGTGTGCTTAATTATCTATGTATGATATGGGTTTAAATTCTTGTATGATGTTGCATATAAGTAATTGATGTTATTTATTATTATTATTATTATTTAGAGTGAAGGTTTTCACAGTTAGTCATATTTCTAATGAGATTTTTAGATTAAAATGTGTCTTATGTTTTGAAGCATCCAATGTTTAGAGTGGACACTCCACCCATCATCAGGGACAAATGAAGCTAAAGAGTGATGATGGGTGGAGTATCCACTTGAAACATTGGACGTTTCAAAACACAAGACAGTTTAATCCAAAAAACTCATTAGCAAAAAATGATGTTATTTTGTATAATGTTGCTTGCACATGTAAATGTGGTGTTGATATTTAGTTTGTGTAGTTGTACATGCTGAAAATGACAGTTGTTATTATTTATTCCTATTAAGTTATCCTTATAATAATGATCATGCATCTTCGAGGTGAGGTTAGAATGGTCGTGCGCGTACGGAAATACTCCACGTGCACAAGAGGTTGGATTCGTTGTGCACACACAAGGATAACAGAATTTGTGTGTGATGTCAGAATGGTTGCACACATAGTAGTGATTACATGTTCAGAGTGGATTACACACACAGTAATACTTTTGTGCTCAACATGCTTGTGCGCGTAGTTGTGTTGTGTTACTTCCATTGTTATAAGTTGTGTTAGAAGATGAAAGTTTGTGTGGCGTGACCCAATTTAGGGTCATGTACGTTACTTCAAGTATTTATGTGCAGACCAATGTTATAGAGTAGAATTTTTGGACTAGATTTTGGAGGAGCATTGCTCAGTAGTAAGCTGGGTAAGTTACATATTGATATCATAGTGGTATTGGGAGAGTTGTAGTATTAGAACCCAACTAGGAGGTTGGGTATGTTACAATCATTATGAAGTATTTTATGGGGTGGTTCTCAACTACCCTATCTATGACAAGAAGCTCTATGCCTTGGTACAAGCTGTCAAAAAGTGGAAGCACTATCTGATGGGTAAGGAGATCATCATCCACAAAGATAACTAGCCACTACAATATTTGTAGGCCTAGAGTAAGCTACAACTAACCAAGCATTACAAGTGGATGGGGTTTTTACAACAATTTTATTTGGTCATAATGTATAAGAAGGGTAACACAAATAAGTTGGCAATCATGCTTTCATATCCACCCACATCCAAGATTACATCTTTGGGAACTTTGTTGCACATGGAGCCTTTTACCCATGATGCATACAAAGAAGATGTGTACATCAAGGAGGTGTTTCAACAGCTAGAGGGCCAAATTCATATAGAAGAAGGTGATAACAAGGATGATTATCTTTCCAGACTAGTCTACTCTACAAGTTCGACAAGGTTTGTGTTCATAAAGGTGAACAATTGCAGCTTATCAAAGAGGCTCACACTTCCAAGGTTGCATGACATTTTGGTGTTGGGAAGATAGTTTCCATCTTACAAAGTTATGTGTACTGGCCCAAAATGCAAGAAGATGTAGCATGATATATTAGAGGATGTATACTTTGTTGTATCAACAAGTCTAGTAATAGGAAACAAGGTCTATACACTCCCTTACCTATACCCACCCGACCTTGGGAAAGTGTTTCCATAGATTTTGTGGAAGGTTTAACAATAACAAGGGACATGACTATCTATTTTTGGTAGGTGAAAGGATCAACAAAATGTGCATTCTCATGCCTTGTAAAAACACCATCAATAGATAAGAAGAAACAAACAAGTTCTTTGAATAGGTCTGGGTGCACTTTGGGATACCAAGGAGCATAATCTCAGACAGTGATACTAGATTTCTCAGTTCATTTTGGACTACATTGTAAGAGAAGATGAACATTAAGTTGAAGAGGCCTACAACAATCCATCCACAAACAGATGGTCAGACTGAAGTAGTCAACATGAATTTGGTGCAAATTTTGAGGGGTTACAATCTGAAGCATCTAAAGACCTAGGATGAAAATATGATCTATATACGACACTTTTATAACAGAGCAATCCCAACTTCTACCGGTAAGTCACCTTTTGAAACTTGCTTTGGGTATTTTCTACCTTCACCCTTAGATGTTGTATATGGATATCAAGGAGGAGTGAGGGAGGACCTCACAAGAGATGCATTAAAAGAAAAGCAAAATGTTGAGAAGATTAGGGAGATCCATTTGCAAGTATAAGAGACACTGAAGAAGTCATAAGAAAAGTACAAGGATAGACATGACTAGTATAGAACATAGATAAGATTTAGAGTGGGAGACAGAGTATGATGACATCTGAATAAGGAAAGGATATAGGGCCCTGGTAAGAATATCAAGGATATGTAGTATGGTCCTTTTGAGTTATTGGAAAAGGTGGGAGACAATTTCTACAGACTCAGTCTACCCCCATACATGCACATTTACTCAGTAGGGAATGTGGATAATCTCAAACTCTATGGGCCTTCCATGTTGGATTAAGGGGAGGAGTAGGTCCTACCTTCCATAGAGGACTTAGCACCAGATGCTTAGGAAGAGTTAGCAAAGGACACAATTTTATAGAAGTGGTCCAGAACTATAATACAGGGGAAGCATGAACTTTGGCAGACTGGGTTGAAAGGACAACTTCCAAGCAAGGCAAAGTGGTACTCTAGGGAGAAGGTAGAGGAAACATTTCCTCACCTCATTCAGTAATTATTTTGGGGATCAAAAGCCTCCCTAAATGGGGAGGTATGATCCAGATTGGATCATTATATTATTTTTCATCTATCTCGATGCTTTTAGAGTGGAAAACATTGGTGGAATCATCTTGCAGGGACATTTTATTGGCAGGTCCCAATTTGGAAAATTGGGGTCTGAAATCTTCCAAATCCATTTTGAGGCATCAAACGAAATTTATTGGGGTTCTAGTGTCTAGAACTTGTGCACACCCACTTGACAATGTTATACACTCTGAGAACTTTCCAATGGTGTAGACCATGTGTCAATCATAATTCATATGCAAAAGTTATGCATCCCACAAGTTGACCTATCATGTTGACCACCACAGTATGATATGATGCCACGTCAACCCCCATTACTCATGCATATGGGGCTAGCCATGTGAGAAATTTCAAAAAGATTCTAGAAGGTTCAAAACCCTACCAAAATTAAGGGTTAAGGAAGTCAAAAACCTACTCCTAGATGGCTATTGGGCTATGTTAAATATTGGACTACTAGGAGGAGAAGGGGTTCCATTCTATACTATTGTATTTTGTTCCATAGCTGAGCAAAGCAACTGGGAGTGAGGAATTAGAGATCATATCAGAGGGAGTTAATGTTATGTAGCATCCTGATAGGCCATGGGTCTTAGGTAGCTCCATAGACAGTGCCTTCTCCTTTGTACTTGCATCATTTCCATACCAGAGAAAGAGAGAAGACCAACCTCACCTTCTAGCTGAGTTTTCTCTCGTAAGGGTTTCGAAGAAAAACATCTTGGTGTTAGTTTGTGGATGGTGTACGTGATTATATTTTATAGTTCTCTATTTTTTTCATTTTATCTATTTCATGCATAAAAAGAAAATCAATAACTAAATATTCTAGAAATCTGAAGGAATTTAACCTTCATATGTAGGTTTTGATTTTATTTATCAAATCTGTTGTGACAAATTGTTCCAGTGGAATATCCATAGCAATTTACAGAATACATATCTTAATGATGCACCTACATCACATAACAACTACACAAAATTATTGGTCTGCATTTATTTTGTACATAACAGAGGACTTTCATGCCTCTGATTGCATGTTTCTCCATAACAGAGGACTTTCATGTTTCTCCAAGAAAAAGTTCTATTTATAACTCCAATCAAATTTAAATACCTAGATACTTGTAAGAAGACATCACATCTACTTTATCACCATTAAATGTGATGATTATATTTTTTTTTCCAAATACTTATTATTATTATTATTATTAATTACATTAACTCTTATTTTAAAATAATTGTAAAAAGTATTACTTAACTTTTTTTAATTGTTTAGATTTGAAAATAAAAACCATCTCATATTCATATTCATATTCAAAGTCAAAGTATTTTATTAATAACTATTATAAAATCAAAATATATAAGGAAAACATTAATATAAACTTGGAATATGGGATTTGAAAATCTGAAACATCCCACATTATTTAGTATTTTGTTAGTAACTATCATAAAATTAAAGTATTTTGTTAATAACTATTATAAAATCAATATTCATATTCATATTCAAATTCAAATTCAAAGTATTTTGTTAATAACTATTATAAAATCAAAATATATAAGGAAAACATGAATATAAACTTGGAATATGGGATTTGAAAATTTCGAAAAACAATTTTTTGGCCGAACTAATATTATTTTTCGGCCAAAAGTTAATGTTTTCGGCCGAAAAGTGAAACGTCAAATTGAATGGTGCAGTAACGACACCCTCAATTTGCATATAAAAATTTAGTCAGACGGATATTTTCCATCCGGCAATATGTTTTCGGCCGAAAGATATTCCAGCCCAAAGTTATTGAATGCTTATCTTATTGATGATATTTATATTCATATAATATAACTTCAAATTGACAACTTATTGGATTTGTGTAAGACATGAGTGACTTACTTGTGTAGTAAACTGCTCAAAAAGTAACTAGTCTCCCACTTTGGTGGTCTTTTCCAATTGTAGAGATCTATAATTGCATCGTTTCTCAATTCTAATCTTCAAACTTCTACCTCCCTCTCTCAATCTCTAGCAATTCATATTCTTATGGCCCATCTCTAAGAGATAGTTACAATTGTTCCTCTTCTTTACATGCCACTTGAACAATCAATTCAACTTCTTCATGTCATTTGATGCCCACTTCCTAATGACAATGAATTGGTTCAATAATTATTGTTGATGCACCATACACATGTTGCTTTTGATCTTGTAATCCCTTGTACATTTTGTCAATTCATTGAGGTTAATATATGCACCCTCAAAGAAACCATTAGGATTGATCTATTCTTGAAAGCAATCTTGCAAAAAGGTAGAATTCATTTTGTTATCAAATATAAACAACCATGAGCAAGATGGAATTGAATTGCAAAGAGTGAATATGGCATTGTACTTAACAAAGAATAATCTAGTGTCATATTGTATGATTGTAGTTCAAGAACAAGAATCTATATATATGGAATAGTTATTTCTTGAGTGCATCATATTTTTTAACACAATTTCGTAGTGTACAAGAGTCTTAAACAAAATATTATTAAAAATAAGTAATCACAAGTCACAAAATCTTTAAAAACTAGGTTCAAAGTGTTTGCTAGCAAACATTTACACTAAGAATCAACACTAATATTCAAGATATTTTCCATGAATAGAAAATCTATATTACTTTGTTAATGTTGGTATTTCTATAATGAGTCAACCTATTCATACATTTATTAGGTTCAAAGTGTTTTCTAGCAAACATTTACACAAAGAATTAACACTAAGATTCAAGATATTTTCCATGAATAGAAAATCTATATTACTTTGTTAATGTTGGTATTTCTATAATGAGTCAATCTATTCATAGATTGATTATTTTTTAGGTAATCTGTAATGGTCATTAACCAAGCTATCAAGATTCCTTAGGTTAGTTAGTCGGGCCAAGCTATGATATATGCTCCCTTAGTTATGGCCTCAAACAAAAATTTCATTAAAAAACTCAATGATTAACATGATTATGTAATTCACGCCAAGTTTTGCATTTTTTTGTGTTCTTCATTTAATAAAAAGAGAAAGAAATATTCATTGCCAAGAGTCATTTATATTTGGACTAGGTTGAAAAAACACATCTTGAAACCATCTAGTGATACTTAATGAATATTTATATTGATGATATTTATATTCATATAATATAACTTCAAATTGACAACTTATTGGATTTGTGTTGGATATGTAGGCATAATTTAAACATGGTAGGAACTTGTTGACGGGCGAAATTGTTCGTCCATCAATTGAGAGAGTGGAACCGGTCCGAGGTTGTCTAAATAACCCAAGCCGTTTGGAATGAACCACCCTGACGAGTTTAACGGCTCCGTTGGCCGCCCTAAGGTCTCCTAAGAAAACCAAAGAGAAAACTAACCTAAACTAACTAATCTAACTAAAACAAATAAAACTAATAAAACAAACTACTAAATAAACTAAAACTAATTATAAACTATTATAACTACTCTATATACTATCTACTAATTACTATTATAATAACTCAAATCAACTATCTAATTAGCAGCTTCAATATTCCTTATTCACAAATATACACTATAAACAACTTATAGATTTAATTAAAACCTGCAAAACTCATATGTTTCCTGCCCTAAGACAGCCAAGAATCTCATTTGGATTTTCTATATTTTGTGAATAAAAAGTAAAACTACTGAAATTAAACGATCTAATATAAATCTAATTAAACTTATATCTAAATTAAACTACTTAATGAAAACAGTAAGAAGAATACTAATTGACCTGGAAACGCTCCAAGTCTGCCCTGTGTAAGATGACTTCTTAAGCTGGTTGGAGGAGGGAAACTCGCACCGTTTAGTCCTTAAGCTTTTCATAAATGATCGGTTGTGCTGCTCCTTGAAGTGTTTTACAGGACAAACAAGACATAAAAGAAAATCATAACAATCTTATGATTATAAATTCCTGCAATAAGGGAAACCTATTATGCAAAAACTTATATATAACAATTCAATTCATGAAGAAGATAAACCTGTCATTCACAAACTGAATTAACAATTGTTATGTCTTTTATCTATTTGGAAGAGACAAGATATGGATTACGGTGATCAAAATTATATCATTTGCACATGATCAAGATATCTAAAGTAGTCATAAATCATAAGCAAACTGATATACACAACATAAAACAAAATATTGATATATTGAGAAGCTAAAGCTATGACAAAACACCAAAATCTGCTTCAGTCTGTATTATAACTCCATATCCTTGTTCTCCCACAACTGAGGATGATCATTATTACAAAAAATATCAGTATATATAGGTCTCTTCACAAGGTAAAACTTCCTTGTGGATAATATCAAATAGTTTTACATAATCTGGGAGATATCCCAAAATCACCCAAACTAAGAAAATAAAATGCAAGTGAAATCTGTAAAACATCCCCTAACTGCTCATCATATCCACTGCCAATTCGAATTTACCTGCAATAGAACACAAATATCAAATTAGAAATATATTTCATTAAAAAAACAATAAAAAATTGATTCCACAGACTTAGCTATAGAATCATCTGATTCTGTAGCTAGTCAAAAATAGCCTACAGGACAAGATAGCAATCAAATGAAATCAAATCCAATCATCCTTTAATCATCATTAAAAAATGAATTACCAATGATTCAATTGAAATTATCATTCAAATTAAAAAATATCAAAATGAATGCAATCGAAACAGAGTAAAGAATGCTCTGTTTTCAGTTACCATAAAACATGGTCAAACCTTGACAGGCCTGTTTCGTATCAAACGAAATTAAGCAGTGAATCAAATCGTATAAGATACGATGTAATCGTAATCAATACAACCATAATTGAACAAAGTCACAATCATATAAGATATGATATGCCACAACATAATTATAATTGATACCATTGAACACAAAATAGATTTGTTACAGCTGTAACAATATACATAAAGTTCATGTTGTTTCAATCAACAGTAAAGATAGGCAGGCTGTAGTGATTATGCATAAGATTCATTCTGTTTTAATCAAATACCAATATGGGAAAGCTATTACGATCTAGTCAAAATGAAACATGGGTAACAACATCGACCAAAAAATTTCCATAGATTTCGATTACTGGGTGTTACATAGTCAAGATCCAACAACAACAGTGATAACCATAAGCTGGGCAGCGATCAAATAAAATCGGGTTTGAGTCAAATATAGAACAACTCATCATCCTGGGCATGATCATTTCTGTTTTACAAATCTATTCGTAACTGAATATCCATTGTCATTCCAATTCAAAAGAGAACAGGATTGACTGGCCACAACGAATTGACTGGCTAGGACTTGTATGACTGTTACGATTTGTATCACTTCACGATTTGGGTAAATATAAAACAAAACCCTTTTTAAACATAATCCAAACCGTATCCGAGCTGGTCAAAGTTATATGTAAATAAAATTGTAACAGATAACCATCGTTTACCCATCATGTGCATCATAACCAATTCGGGTCAAAACATAGATCGTGTTCCAAAATTGAGATGTGAAACAGCTTGTGTCTATAATAGATGCAACAGAACATTCAATTGAAACCAATTTAAAACAATCAAATCCACATTATGATTAATAGAATCAACATCAAATCCAATTAAAACTTTAACGATAGCGAAAATTGATTTATCAAAACAAAATTATATACAACAGTGCATGCTTGTGTGACAGAGCAGGTCAATGATGTACACAAAGTTTATGAATATGTCATATAAATGGGTGAAAGTCATACCAGTGAGGTTGCTCAGGTTATGCCAATTTTGAATTGACGATTGTTGTAGCCGACTCGACATTCTCAAACAGAATTGAACCCGTTGTTCGCTGTTTCTTGTCAGTGGGTTGCACCTTTGCATTATGACTGGTGAGTTTTGCCACTTGATCCTCCAGAGCATGAATTTAGGATTGCAACATCGACACATCTAGGTAGTATCTTTCCAACCATAAGCCACACTGATCGCATGGTGGAACAACTGGTTGAGCAGGAGAGACTTTCGACGAGTAACCAAGGGTTCCACGAGGCATTTCAATGCCAGGAAATTGGGATCATCCTGCAAACAAGGTGGTAGGTTTTTGACAAAGTCGTATGAAGGTTTGTCACATAGACCTTCTGAGTAGGGATACTCGTTTGCGAGGAAACGTTCAATCTCCGAGTCGAAATCTTCACTGACCACGATAGGATCAGGGTTGACAGGGGGTCTCGGTTAATTTCTTGCCATGCGAGAGATTAATCGAGCGTTTTTCTTGCCTTTAGAATTAGCACCAGTTTTAGCTTTAGGCTTTTTGGCTGCAGTTTTAGCAATTTCGGCCTGTTTGGTCACAGACATGGGCAAGTTCATAGGTGAGTCGGGTAGAGGTTTGGGTAGCAAAACGTTGTAAGGCACAGGGGGGATAGGCTTGCTTTCGCTCACCACAGGTTTATCAACCTGTGGTGGGCTTGAGTCTTCAAAGTTATTACGACTGAGAAAATCACTCCAACAGTCACGACGTAACCCCAACTCATAAACCATAAACATTTTAATTAACCGAAAATGGAAGAGGCTGGTATCGGCTTGGTTGTGTTTGTACCTTTTAGCCATCTTAAATAGACTTCTATGCAGGTAGTGAGGCATATTAAGCTCGTAGCCTATAAAAACCATCAATAGACGAAGGTGATACAAGAAAATGAACCCGTACCTGCCCTCGCAAGTAATGAATTGCTTGGTTATCATTAGCAGTTCATGCCAGCGTTGCTTTAACATATTTGCTGGCAAACCTTTGTCGACAGAGTTCACCATTCGAGATTGGAAGAGCAATGTCCACAGGACATCTTCCACTTTGCAATTTTTGGACCACTTATGTCCCGTAGCAGGCAGACTGGTAGCCGAGCTAAGAAATTGCTCATTAATTTCCAGTTGCACATCCCCAACCTTGGCTCGACAGCCATCGAAGGTTAATGCAAATTGCCGAGCCACGCTAGGGTTATAACCATTGAATTTTCGTATGAACGGGATCCATCCAAATTTCTCCAGGTCGCTATAAGCACTATCGAACATCAGCAATGCTTGGCAACCGTTGGGCTCGACCCTTACGAATGGAGCCATGGCTTGTGTGCATAGTAGGGTTTGAATTGAACAATACAATACACAGGGTCAAAAATCGTTATGGTTAACAGCTGCAGTGCTCAAAGGGGAATGGATTAATTGTATGTGTGCGAAGGTGGTGGGATTACCACCGCCATGCAGGATAATAATGGCACAGTACAGTGCTGTTCCATCCACCATAATATCATTTAAACCATATGAATCGGCCAACTCGACAATTTGGGCGGTGGATCATTGTATCAACTTGCCATACCAAGACCATATAATATATCAATGAGTCATTGCATAACTTAAAACCATTAAATCAAAACCCAAAGTTAACCAATGCACCATTGCATAACTTCAAGCTATTCCCATCAAACTCATAATATTACCAATGCGCTTGTTGCATAGTCAAATGTTTTGATTCGAAGTTTTTAAAACATTGTAACAAAAGATCTTATAAAATCGATAAGTCAAGAGCTCATAATAATAAGGATCATATCATATAAAACCAAAATCAACCATGACCCTTATAGAATCAAATATAACCAATAAATTTGCATGCTCAATGGCTTATTAATCAAATAAAATCAAAATGCACAATCAAAGTAAGAGTATCTAAATGGACATAGTTTGAAAGAAATCTTTGCAGCCATATGATAAACCAATGGTAATCTGCCCTTCAGAATATCAATGAATCGAAACCAATTTGAAAATGTCGTATGAAATGAAAATATCGTCTTTTTGCAAAATGCGACAGAAATTTGAAATTCAAGAGACATAGGTGTAGGCAGATTTTAGGGCAATTGAAAAAATTGAATTGGCTGCCAACAATGGCGACACACTGGGAGAAGCAGTTATCTCTGTCAAAAGAAATGAATTCAGATCAAGACAGAAAAGAAAAATTTGACTTAAAAAAACAACCAGAAAATCGTACCAACATCATCATTTACTATCTTTTTCAGCGATGTTTCAAAAGATGCAAACCAATAACAGTCTTAAGATCAGCAAGTCATGATTTTTATGATAAAATCTTCAATACTGTTGGCATGGCCACTGCTGCCAGCAGGCGTCCATAGCCTCGACAGCGTTGCCATTTAACCCACTCGGACGTTTGTATCCTGTCAAGATGTTCTAGATTAGAATAAAGGGCTTTTCAAAGAGGTTTCTTGTAATTTTACAGATTTTCATTTACCCGACATCGCTTCGCTGGCAGTAGGCCTATTCAGTATCCCGACGAAGTTGTCTTGGCGCCATGCTTGCATTTACCCGCTGCCAGCGGACCTGTTCAGTATCCTGGTGGGTTTGCAAACACTTCCCACAACTCTTATTAATATTTTTATTTTGTTTTTCTGGATAGTTGAGCGTGGTGATGCTGAAAAATCTTGGTATTTTATCATATTTTTAGACCTCATCAGAATTTTTTAGTACTGTCCTTTATTCAGCTCTAGAAATGTTTTATTTCTAGAACAACTTACTCTGATAGGGAGACATCCTTTTGAGTCATTCCTTTACGGAAAAGGGACAGCGTGAAAAGATAAAGATGATCATGACAAACTTCACTCAGAGATTGAAATTAGTAAACTTCTTTCAAACAACATTTTCCAATATCATTTTCAGAAATATATCACTGATGTTTGTGCAATCTTTTAGGAGTTATTTCAGCGAAGAGATTTTTCTTATGGTCTTTGTCTGAATGGCTCAGTGCATAGGCATGCATATGTTTCAAAACACACAAAACTGATCATTCAAATCAAAATTAAAAACAAAAATAAAACAAAAGGAAATATTTACATAATATACAAGGATAAAAATCAAGCAAAGTGTCTTTTTAGGGCTTGGCCATTCACCGGGTAGGTGTCAAGATGCCCTTCAAGATTCTGCAAATGAAAGGAACTAGGACCCAACTTTTCAGCAATCAAAAATGGCCCAAGCCACAAATTTTGAAACTTGGTGTGTTCACCCTTCCCTTCATGTGGTTTGTCCTACTTTAAGACGAGATTGCCTACTTCAAAATTTCTATCAAAAGCAGAATTAGAATCGAACCAGCTTTTAATCAGTTGTTGATATTGATCTAGTTTACACATGGCTTGGGTTCTTACTTCTTCTAACTTCATCAAAGCGTTAATACATCTTTCTAAAGGGGGACATTCTTCTTCTTGAAATTTTTGTGACAATTGGAGTGAAGGAAGAAGAATATGAGGTGGAAAAATGGCTTCTCTGCCATAAACGAGGAAAAAGGGGGAATTACCTATAGCGGCTTTGGGTGTTACTCTATCATCCCACAGTGCATTAAGCAGTGCGTTGTGCCAGTTCTTGTGATTTTCAGCCATGATTCTCTTGATAATCTTGATCAAGTTCTTGTTTGTTGATTCTGCCAAGCCGTTACCCTGGGGGTAGTAACTAGCAGAGTACTTCAGCTTTATTCCCTTTTCTAAGGAGAACTCACTCATTTCAAGAGAGGAAAAGTATGAAGCGTTATCAAAGACTAGACAATCAGGGATTCTGAAATGGGGATGATATTTGAGTTTAGAAAAGCGATCACCTGACTTGTGTTAACAGTTCTTAGTGCGGCGGCTTCAGACCATCGAGTAAAGTAATCAGTGGTTGTTACAATATATTTGTGTTGTTCTGAGGATGGAGGGTTAATAGGACCAATGATATCAAGGCCCCATTGCTGGGAAGGAGAATCGACTGAAACAGACTACAAGGGGAAGGCTGGTTTTTGCAATCGCCCTGACGTTTTCTGACAAATAATACATTTACGACATAAGGCGTGGGCGTCTATAAAAAGTGTTGGCCAGTAATAACCGGCTATTAAGACTTTATGAGCAGTGGTATCGCCACCGACGTGACCACCAGCTTCTCCTGCATACAACTCAAGCAAGACTTTCTCTGCTTCGTCCTTTTCAAGACAACGCATCAGTATGCCATCAAAATTCTGACGAAACAGTATGTCGTTAATTAGATGAAAGGAGGCAGACTTTAGTCTTAATGCTCTTCTTTTGGTTGGGTCAAGGTGACGGGGTGCTGATCCATTTTGAAGACAATGTCTAATATCATTGTACCAAGGACTTACGAGGTTGTGTGCGCAACAAATCAAACTTTGATCGCATTGTTCTAGGTCTGATGTATCACTATCTTCTTGTTGTTCATTTTCTGAATCAACTACCAACTTACACAACCCTTGGCCTCTCACGATTTGAGCTGGGGTGATTTCCAAGTCATACTCCTACAAGGAGGTAACCCAGTTAACTCTTTTCTCTCCTAACTCCTTTTTCACTAACAAGTTCCTAACGGTAGGGTAAGGGACAATGACCTTCGTCCTTGACTTCAAAAGATAAGACCGGAAATACTTAACTGCCTTGAAGATAGCGTAGGCTTGCCGATCGACCGCTGGGTAGTTAAGTTCAGTGCCTTTGAAAGCAGAGCTCATAAAGGCGATGGGTACTTCATTGTTCTCGAAATTCTTCTGAGTTAGGACTGCGGCATAGGAACGATCAGAGGCAAAAGTATAGAGTGTAAAGTCTTGAGAGAAATCAGGGCTCATGAGAGACGGAGCGTCTATTATGGCCTTCTTTATAGCGTTGAAAGCTTGGTTTTCAGTGGGTCCCCAGTGATATTGGGTGTCTTTCTTAATCAATTTTTGGAGAGGCCTGACCATTTCGGAGAAACTGGGGACAAATCTTCTCACGAAATTAATCTGGCCTAGGAAAGACTGCATGGATTTTTTGGAGGTAGGTGGGGGAAGTTTAGCGATGACTTGGGTCCTCTCGGGGTCAATAATCATTCCATCACTAGACACAATGAATCCTAGTAGTTTACCTTGTTCTACTGCAAAGATGGACTTCTTAGGGTTCAAGGAGATGTCGTATTTACGACATCGGAGCAGAACGGCTCGTAAGTGAGCTAGATGATCATTTTTGTTTTTAGAGTAAACAGTCACATCATCTAAGTAGACTACTACGGAGTGATTGATTAAGCCTCGGAAAGCAATATCCATTGCTCTCTGAAAGGTAGCACCAACATTAATCAATCCAAAGGGCATTTTACGGTAAGCATTAGTGCCCCACGGGGTACGGAAGGTAGTTTTTAATTGGTCCGACGGAGACATCAAGACTTGGTTGTATCCAGAGAAACCATCTAGTAAAGATAGCCTCTTGGAACCAGATACTTGTTGAAGAATCTGTTCCATGGGAGGGACAGGATAATTATCTTTATCAGACGCTTTGTTGAGGTTACGAAAATCGACACAAAGTCGAATTTCCCCATTTTTCTTCCACACTGGGACAAGGTTGGATACCCATTGAGTATGTCTAACAGGAAAAATTATTTTAGCACTTAGGAGTTTATTCAATTCTTTTTGTATGGTCGGTTCTAGTTTAGGATGCATTTTCCTCAGTTTTTGTTGGAAGGGCAAGGTTTGGGGCTTCATTGGGATGACATGCTGTATAATATTAGGATCAAACGTTTTAAGATCTTCGTAAGTCCAAGCAAAGACATCCTTGAATTCTTTAAATAATTTAACAAAAGCAACTTTTTCTTGTCTAGAACATCCCAAGCCTAAGTTGATACACTGAGGATTTTCACTAATCCCTAAATTGACTTTTTCATAAGACAATGAGGAACTGTTGGTTTTGCAATTGACTGTTTTTTTAAATTTATCTTCAAAATCATAAAACTCTTCTAGTCTAACAACATATTTGGGTAAGGAATTTACCATGTCCGATAGAGCTTCAGGAGGTTTCGGATTAGGTATTACCGTAAAGTCATGCAAATTGTCATCGTGTGTTTGTTCATCTATCACGGCACCTTGAAAGGTTTCCTCCATGTGCAGAAAGTTAATGATCTGCTGATCATCATCAAATACTCTCCAGTTCGTGATATTGTCAGGAACAGATGGTCGAAACAATAGCTCCACGGAGAATGCGTTTGGAGATAAGCCTTCAGCAGGAAGAAGTTCAGAGGCAACATTAGCTAGTAGATCTGCTTTGGCGTTATTTAATCTAGGGATGGAATTTATATTAAAAGCAGAAAATTTGTTTATTAAACTCCATACATTAGACTGGTAACATTTGAAATGCGGGGAAAGACAATGTATAGAATTTCTCACCTGCCTGACCACTATCTCAGAGTCGCCGAATATAATTAGATTTTGATTGTGCATGTCCAAGGCTTTTCTGAGACCTTGTAATAAAGCCTCATATTCTGCAATATTGTTAATACATTCAAATTCTAATCTACAAGCCAATAATTTTTTGTTACCCGCCGGATCGATAATGATGTAGCCTGCACCATCTCCTTCTTTATACTTGGAACCATCGAAATATAAAGACCAAATTTGATTTTCATCGGGCTCACAGGACTATTGGATAGAAGCTGTTGGTTGCGTACATGCTATGATCTCGGATTGTTGTTGCAAATTGTTGATAGGTGAAGCTTCAGCCATGAAATTTCTGAAGAAGGTGTCCATCCCTTGGACTTCAGGTGAATCAGCCGGAGGTGTATATGGTTCATTGGGGTCATTCAAGTCTGTTACCATGAACTTGAGGTAACGCTCATGATTTACCCTGATCTTGTTCGGCTTGTCAATTTCTGGAAGCCATAAGTGAGACCAGACCGTTGCGAAGTAACCATGTAACTGCTCTGACCAGTCCCTGCTAAAAAACATACCATACACTTCTGGAATATCCACCACAATTATATCAATAACCTGATGAACCTTTGGGTTAGACGATAATCTAATCAATACATTTTTCAGTTTTCCTATAACTTTAACATCCGTTCGATCAAGTTGTATGATTTTCAAAGAAGATGGTTCTACTTCAGCGTTAATCTTTTGGCAGACTGACCAAGGCATCACATTTGACGATGCTCCTGAGTCAACCATACAATTATGGACATTTCTGTTGAAGATTTCAAAAGTTAAAAGAAAAGGAGGTACGTTCTTGCGAGTATTTAGAGATGTAGCTTGTGGTTTCTTACTCGCATTTTCTAATGCTACTTTATATACATTATTGACATTATTTACATTATTATTTACAAAAGGTACAGGAAGGCTTCCTTTATCTTGAGGATCAGGATTATTTTTTGTGGAAGTCTTCTGCGAAACTTTTCTTTGCACAACCTTATTACCGTTTGAATTACCATTCTTGCCATTGTCTAAAATATTTTGCAACATCTTCTGTAACAAAAATGGAAATTTCAACAACTCATAAATAGAAATGTTAGCCCGTAATTTTTTAAGATCTTCAACAACATCATAATCTAATTTAGGGCCAATATTACTTTGTCTCGCTTCTACTCATTTAGATGGCTTTGGGGGGGAATTTGTAGTGTTCTCGGTAGGAGGTTTATTTGTTGTCTTGCTCCTAGTGTTGTAAGGGTGAACAGTCTCGAAGTTGGCTTGAAAGATACTATCCGAGAAATGTCCAAAGATATTTGGAGAAGACTCTTCTTCTATAGTTGTTTCCTGCTCGACTTCCTCTTGAGGAATTTCAGGAGGGATCAAGTCATCTTGGGCTCCTAGAATCGTCTGGAGAGTGCATTGCAAACTTTCTAGGTTCAAGCCTTCAGGGTTTGGATTAGGCCAGTTTGGGGGAAAAGGCTTTCGGAAAGGAGGTTTGTAGGGTCCTTTGCTCAAAGAGGCTTCCTCAGTTGACCTTTTTAAATCTATAACTTGATTAGATAATTTTTGTACAACTTTGGTTAAATTTTCCAAATCAGAGTTTTCAGGTTGTGTTTTGTTTTGTGTAGGTTTGGGAAGAATTTCAATCTTCTTTTTGGAAGAAGAAATAGTCTCAGTTTCGTTGCTAGAAGAATCCTTAAGACTAAGAATGTCCTTTTCAATTTGCGTAGCCTCTTCAAAGGCTTCTAACAACGTGGCCTTTTTAGATCTTTTAACCCAAATAGCTATACTTTGATGTAGAGATTTAGTGTAGTAAGCTATTACAAGACTCTCTGTAGGCATAAAGTCTGCAGGGATTCGATTTTTAAGTGTTAAAAATCTTTGATTAAAATCTTTAACTTTTTCTTTTGCGTTCATTTTTAAGTTTGAAAGATCCATGACTAAGACTTCCAGAGGTTTTCCATCTCCGAATTTTTTCAAAAACCATGACTCAAACTTTTCCCAAGACACTATAGTATGAGGCTGTTGGGCAAAGTACCAAGTGGATGCATTACCCTCAAAGGTGTAAGGGAACAACCTACAGACAACATCTTCATGTTCAACGTTACGGAGTCTGATGGCTAACATAAATTTTTTGATATGATCTTCAACTATCTTTTTTGAATTGGGATCAAACTTAGGAAGCCATTTCTCTGGGTGTTTAGGTAAAGGGTGCTGGGCTCCAGGTAAAGCTATAGCATCCTGGTCCAACCAGGGTCTAGCAGGGTTGTTCTGATTTGCCATTGGGGTAGTGGGTGTGGAAGGACGAGAAGGTGATTTACCTTTGTCAGAAGAGGAATCTCCCCCAGAAGAAGAAGGAGATGAGGGAGGTGGTGAAGGAGGTATCCCAGATACTCCTGCAGCAAGATTTGTGTTTGGATCTGTGGGATTCATAGTGAGATCTATGTCACCTAACTGTTCTCTGATATCAGAGAAGTCTAAAGGTTGACCCCATGGGTGGTTTGGTCGCCTAAGACCTTCTAAGGTACTATGTGTTTTGATAAGAGATTGACGAACGATCTCTTGGAGATTACCACCTGAAGGATTAGGGGTTGTTGGCTCAACTGTGATCTGTGGATCTTCGGTTGAAGTAGTTGCTGTTTAAGGGGGGATATTATCTTGTGAATGGCTTCTAGTCACAATAGGTGTGCGATTAGGTGGGGGAGGAGTCTTGCGACCGCCTCGTGCCATTAATTAATTTCTGGCCCTCCTTCTAGCGCCATTTGTTGACGGGCGAAATTGTTCGTCCGTCAATTGAGAGAGTGGAACCGGTTTGCGGTTGTCTAAATAACCCAAGCCATTTGGAATGAACCACCCTGACAAGTTTAACGGCTCCGTTGGCCGCCCTAAGGTCTCCTAAGAAAACCAAAGAGAAAACTAACCTAAACTAACTAATCTAACTAAAACAAATAAAACTAATAAAACAAACTACTAAATAAACTAAAACTAATTATAAACTATTCTAACTACTCTATATACTATCTACTAATTACTATTATAATAACTCAAATCAACTATCTAATTAGCAGCTACAATATTCCTTATTCACAAATATACACTATAAACAACTTACAGATTTAATTAAAACCTGCAAAACTCATATGTTTCCTGCCCTAAGACAGCCAAGAATCTCTTTTGGATTTTCTATATTTTGTGAATAAAAAGTAAAACTATTGAAATTAAACGATCTAATATAAATCTAATTAAACTTATATCTGAATTAAACTACTTAATGAAAACAGTAAGCAAAATACTAATTGACCTGGAAATGCTCCAAGTCTTGTTGGAAATATGGCTATAGCGGAGATGACGCAGACAGTCAAGGTTGTCATTGATGGCAATCGGTTGGTTATGGAGCGGTCAAGGTTGTCATAGATGGCAATCAATTGGTTATGGAGCGGTCAAGGTTGTCATAGATGGCAATCGGTTGGTTATGGAACACGCACAAGAGATGCTGGAACATAGAAGCTGAAACACAAATGCTGGAACACAGATGCTGAAACAAAAATGTTGGAACGCAGATGCTGGAACACAGATGCTGAAACACAAATGCTGGAACACAGATGCTGAAACACAAATTCTGGAACACAGACACAAATGCTGCAACACAAGGCTGGAACAGTTGTTGAAACACGGTGTTGATACATATGCTGAAACACAGCGCTAGGCTGAAACACAGTGCGGGAAACTATGTTGAAACAACACTGGATCTTTGCTGATAAAAACGCACGCCTTAGCCACGACCATGACTAGCAGCAGAAGTCACCAATCGTTTTCTTTAAGAAACAACACGAATGATGCCTTTCACAACGCGATTGGGGTGGCCAGCATCAAATGGCTATAATGCACAATCAACGGAGCTTGACATCGCTAAATCCAAGGTTTTGCGGGGGACCTTCATCTGTTTTGACAAGTCTGGAAGTTTCTGCTAGTTGGGTTTCTCTAATCACTCTGGACGATGGAAGGACTTCCAGTCTAAAATTAGACTGGCAGTTAAGAAAGGAGGAACACAGCGTTGCATGACGTGGCATGCGTAGAGGAGGCATGCAAAGAGCCAGTTCAGAAAATCAGGGAGAATGCTGGCATGCGAAAAGCAGAAGAAAGAATGAAAGAAAGGGAAATTGCAGTTGGAGATTGAGAAAAGCGGAAGGACTTTCAGTCTAAAATTAGACTGGCAGTTAAGAAAGGAGGAACACAGCACTGCATGATGTGGCATGCATAGAGGAGGCATGCAAAGAGTCAGTTCAGAAAATCAGGGAGAATGCTAGCATGCGAAAAGCAGAAGAAAGAATGAAAGAAAGGGAAACTGCAGTTGGAGTTGAGAAACACAAAGAAAACCTCTGCATGTGGTAAATCTATATAATGCGCTGGAACAGAGATGAATGGAGAAGTTGAAGAGAGAGAGAGAGAGAGAGAGAGAGAGAGAGCTCTGGATGTGAGAAAAGAAGGAGGAGAACCTGTGTGACAGAAGAGGAGCTGAGAATGGGCTGCAGAGGACAGTGAGGCAGAGCAGCAGATCGGAAGCAATGAAGAATACAGAGTAGATCAGCAGAAAGGGTAAGCAAGCTATATCAGAATGAACAAGTTGATTTGAGCAATATTTATTTTGGCAAATTAGGGTGGTAGGGTGGTGCTAGGGAGACGTATGTCTCTTTATCTGCAAGTGGGTGCTTGTAGAATCTGAAGGTTGGTGCCTTCACTCAGTTGGTACTGAAGTAAAAAGGAAGTCGGTGCTTCCACCCAGTGGGTGCTGGGATTCTGTGGGAGTTGGTGCTCTCAGCCAGTTGG
>ML781077.1:478431-493315 GCA_009831015.1 Picea engelmannii
ACCATTCTTGCCATTGTCTAAAATATTTTGCAACATCTTCTGTAACAAAAATGGAAATTTCAACAACTCATAAATAGAAATGTTAGCCCGTAATTTTTTAAGATCTTCAACAACATCATAATCTAATTTAGGGCCAATATTACCTTGTCTCGCTTCTACTGATTTAGATGGCTTTGGGAGGAAAGTTGTAGTGTTCTCGGTAGGATGTTTATTTGTTGTCTTGCTCCTAGTGTTGTAAGGGTAAACAGTCTCGAAGTTGGCTTGAAACATACTATCCGAGAAATGTCTAAATACATTTGGAGAAGACTCTTCTTCTAGAGTTGTTTCCTGCTCAACCTCCTCTTGAGGAATTTCAAGAGGGATCAAGTCATCTTGGGCTCCTAGAATCGTCTGGAGAGTGCATTGCAAACTTTCTAGGTTCAAGCCTTCAGGGTTTGGATTAGGTCGGTTTGGGGGAAAAGGCTTTCGGAAAGGAGGTTTGTAGGGTCCTTTGCTCGAAGAGGCTTCCTCAGTCGACCTTTTTAAATCTATAACTTGATTAGATAATTTTTGTACAACTTTTGTTAAATTTTTCAAATCAAAGTTTTCGGGTTGTGTTTTGTTTTGTGTAGGTCTGGGAAGAATTTCAATCTTCTTTTTGGAAGAAGAAACAATCTCAGTTTCGTTGCTAGAAGAATCCTTAAGACTAAGAATGTCCTTTTCAATTTGCGTAGCCTCTTCAAAGACTTCTAACAACGTGGCCTTTTTATATCTTTTAACCCAAATAGCTATACTTTGATGTAGAGATTTAGTGTAGTAAGCTATTACAAGACTCTGTGCAGGCATAGAGTCTGCAGGGATTCAATTTTTAAGTGTTAAAAATCTTTGATTAAAATCTTTAACTTTTTCTTTTGCGTTCATTTTTAAGTTTGAAAGATCCATGACTAAGACTTCCGGAGGTTTTCCATCTCCGAATTTTTCCAAAAAGCATGACTCAAACTTTTCCCAAGATACTATAGTATGAGGTTGTTGGGCAAAGTACCAAGTGGATGCATTACCCTCAAAGGTGTAAGGGAACAACCTACAGAAAACATCTTCATGTTCAACGTTACATAGTCTGATGGCTAACATAAATTTTTTGATATGATCTTCATCTATTTGTTTTGAATTAGGATCAAACTTAGGAAGCCATTTCTCCAGATGTTTAGGTAAAGGGTGCTGGGCTCCAGGTAAAGCTATAGCATCCTGGTCCAACCAGGGTCTGGCAGGGTTGTTCTGATTTTCCATTGGGGTAGTGGGTGTGGAAGGATGAGAAGGTGATTTACCTTCTTCAGAAGAGGAATCTCCCCCAGAAAAAGAAGGAGATCAGGGAGGTGGTGAAGGAGGTATCCCAGATCCTCCTGCAGCAGGATTTGTGTTTGGATCTGTGGGATTCATAGTGAGATCTATGTCACCTAATTGTTCTCTGATATCAGAGAAGTCTAAAGGTTGACCCCACGGGTGGTTTGGTTGCCTAAGACTTGCTAAGGCACTATGTGTTTTGATAAGAGATTGACGAACGATCTCTTGGAGATCACCACCTGAAGGATTAGGGGTTGCTGGCTCAACTGTGATCTGTGGATCTTCGGTTGAAGTAGTTTTTGTTTGAGGGAGGATATTATCTTGTGAACGACTTCTAGTCACTATAGGTGTGCGATTAGGTGAGGGAGGGGTCTTGCGACTGCCTCGTGCCATTGATTAAGTTCTGGCCCTCCTTCTAGCGCCATTTGTTGACGGGTGAAATTGTCCGTCCATCAATTGAGAGAGTGGAACCGGTCCGGGGTTGTCGAAATAACCCAAGCTGTTTGGAATGAACCACCCTGACGAGTTTAACGGCTCCGTTGGCCACCCTAAGGTCTCCTAAGAAAACCAAAGAGAAAACTAACCTAAAGTAACTAATCTAACTAAAACAAATAAAACTAATAAAACAAACTACTAAATAAACTAAAACTAATTATAAACTATTCTAACTACTCTATATACTATCTACTAATTACTATTATAATAACTCAAATCAACTATCTAATTAGCAGCTGCAATATTCCTTATTCACAAATATACACTATAAACAGCTTACAGATTTAATTAAAACCTGCAAAACTCATATGTTTCCTGCCTTAAGACAACCAAGAATCTCTTTTGGATTTTCTATATTTTGTGAATAAAAAGTAAAACTACTGAAATTAAACGATCTAATATAAATCTAATTAAACTTATATCTGAATTAAACTACTTAATGAAAACAGTAAGCAGAATACTAATTGACCTGGAAACGCTCCAAGTTTGCCCTGTGTAAGATGACTTCTTAAGCTGGTTGGAGGAGGGAAACTCACACCGTTTAGTCCTTAAGTTTTTCATAAACGATTGGCTGTGCTGCTCCTTGAAGTGTTTTATAGGAAAAACAAGACATAAAAGAAAATCATAACAATTTTATAATTATAAATTCCTGCAATAAGGGAAACCTATTATGCAAAAACTTATATATAACAATTCAATTCATGAAGAAGATAAACCTGTCATTCACAAACTGAATTAACAATTGTTATGTCTTTTATCTATTTGGAAGAGACAATATATGGATTACGGTGATCAAAATTATATCATTTGCACATGATCAAGATATCTAAAGTAGTCATAAATCATAAGCAAACTGATATACACATCATAAAACAAAATATTGATATATTGAGAAGCTAAAGCTATGACAAAACACAAAATTCTGCTTCAGTCTGTATTATAACTCCATATCCTTGCTCTCCCACAACTGAAGATGATCATTATTACAAAAATTATAAGTATATATAGGTCTCTTCACAAGGTAAAACTTCCTTGTGGATAATATCAAATAGTTTTACATAATCTGGGAGATATCCCAAAATCACCTAAACTAAGAAAATAAAATGCAAGTGAAATATGTAAAACATCCCCTAACTGCTCATCATATCCACTGCCAATTCGAATTTACCGGTAATAGAACACAAATATCAAATTAGAAAGATATTTAATTAAGAAAACAATAAAAAATTGATTCCACAGACCTAGCTACAGAATCATCTGATTCTGTAGCTAGTCAAAAATAGCCTACAGGACCAGATAGCAATCAAATAAAATCAAATCCAATCATCCTTTAATAATCATTAAAAAATGAATTACCAATGATTCAATTGAAATTATCATTCAAATTAAACAATATCAAAATGAATGCAATCGAAACAGAGTAAAGAATGCTCTGTTTTCAGTTACCATAAAACATGGTCAAACCTTGACAGGCCTGTTTCGTATCAAACGAAATTAAGCAGTGAATCAAATCATATAAGATACGATGTAATCGTAATCAATACAACCATAATTGAACAGAATCACAATTATATAAGATATGATATGCCACAGCATAATTATAATCGATACCATTGAACACAAAATAGATTTGTTACAACTGTAACAATATACATAAAGTTCATGTCGTTTCAATCAAAAGTAAAGATAGGCAGGCTGTAGCGATTATGCATAAGATTCATTCTATTTTAATCAAATACCAATATGGGAAAGCTGTTACGATCTAGTCAAAACGAAACATGCGTAACAGCATCGACCAAAAAATCACCATAGATTTCGATTGCTAGGTGTTACATAGTCAAGATCCAACAACAGCAGTGATAACCATAAGCTGGGAAGCAATCAAATAAAATCGGGTTTGAGTCAAATATAGAACAACTAATCATCCTGGGCATGATCATTTCTATTTTACAAATCTATTCGTAACTGAATATCCATTGTCATTCCAATTCAAAAGAGAACAGGATCGACTGGCCACAACGAATTGACTGGCTGGGACTTGTATGACTGTTACGATTTGTATCACTTCACGATTTGGGTAAATATAAAACAAAACCCTTTTTAAATATAATCCAGACTGTATCCGAGCTGGTCAAAGTTATATGTAAATAAAATTGTAACAGATAACCATCGTTTACCCATCATGTGCATCCTAACCAATTCGGATCAAAACATAGATCGTGTTCCAAAATTGAGATGTGAATTAGCTTGTGTCTATAATAGATGCAACAGGACATTCAATTGCAACCAATTTAAAACAATCAAATCCACATTATTATTAATAGAATCAACATCAAATCCAATTAAAACTTTAACGATAGCGAAAATTGATTTATCAAAACAAAATTATATACAACAGTGCATGCTTGTGTGACAGAGAAGGTCAATGATGTACACATAGTTTATGAATATGTCATATAAATGGGTGAAAGTCATACCAGTGAGGTTGCTCAGCCTATGCCAATTTCGAATTGACGATTGTTGTAGCCGACTCGACATTATTAAACAGAATTGAACCTGTTGTTCAGTTTTTCTTGTCAGTGGGTTGCACCTTCACATTATGACTGGTGAGTTTTGCCACTTGATCCTCCAGAGCATGAATTCAGGATTGCAACATCGTCACATCTAGGTAGTATCTTTGCAACCATAATCCACACTGATCGCATGGTGGAACAACTGGTTGAGCAGGAGAGGGTTTCCACGAGTAAACAAGGGTTCCACGAGGCATTTCAATGCCAGGAAAATTGGGATCATCTCGCAAACAAGGTGGTAGGTTTTTAATAAAGTCGTATGAAGGTTTGTCACACAGACCTTCTGAGTAGGGATACTCATTTGAGAGGAAACGTTCAATATCCAAGTTAGAATCTTCACTGACCACGATAGGCTCAGGGTTGATAGGGGGTCTCGGTTTATTTCTTGCCATGCGAGAGATTAATTGAGCGTTTTTCTTGCCTTTAGAATTAGCACCAGTTTTAGCTTTAGGCTTTTTGGCTGCGGGTTTAGCAATTTCGACTTGTTTGGTCACAGACATGGGCAAGTTCATAGGTGAGTCGGGTAGAGGTTTGGGTAGCAAAACACTGTAAGGCACAGGGGGGATAGGATTTCTTTCGCTCACCACAGGTTTATCAACCTGTGGTGGGCTTGAGTCTTCAAAGTTATTATGACTGAGAAAATCACTCCAACAGTCACGACGTAACCCCAACTCATAAACCATAAACATTTTAATTAACCCAAACTGGAAGAGGCTGGTATCGGCCTAGTTGCGTTTGTACCTTTTAGCCATCTTAAACAGACTTCTATGCAGGTAGTAAGGCATATTAAGCTCGTAGCCTATAAAAACCATCAATAGACGAAGGTGATACAAGAAAATGAACTCGTACCTGCCCTCGCAAGTAATGAATTGCTTGGTTATCATTAGCAGGTCATGCCAGTGTTACTTTAACATATTTGCAGGAAAACCTTTGTCGCAGGAGTTCACCATTCGAGATTGGAAGAGCAATGTCCACGAGACATCTTCCACTTTGCAATTTTTGGACCACTTCTGTCCCGTAGCAGGCAGACTGGTAGCCGAGCTAAGAAATTGCTCATTAATTTCTAGTTGCACATCCCCAACCTTGGCTCGACAGCCATCGAAGGTTAATGCAAATTGTCGAGCCACGCTAGGGTTATAACCATCGAATTTTCGTATGAACGGGAGCCATCCAAATTTCTCCAGGTCGCTATAAGCGCCATCGAACATCAACAATGCTTGGAAACCATTGGGCTCGACCCTTACGACTGGAGCCATGGCTTGTGTGCATAGTAGGGTTTGAATTGAACAATACAATACACAGGGTCAAAAATCGTTACAGCTAACAGCTGCAGCGCTCAAAGGGGAATGGATTAATTGTATGCGTGCGAAGGTGGTGGGATTACCACCGCCATGCAGGATAATAATGGCACAGTACAATGCTGTTCCATCCACCATAATATCGTTTAAACCATATGAATCGGCCAACCCGACAATTTGGGCGGTGGATCATTGTATCAACTTGCCATACCAAGACCATATAATATATCAATGAGTCATTGCATAAATTAAAACCATTAAATCAAAACCCAAAGTTAACCAACACACCATTGCATAACTTCAAGCTATTCCCATCAAACTCATAATATTACCAATGCGCTTGTTGCATAGTCAAATGTTTTGATTCGAAGTTTTTAAAACATTGTAACAAAAGATCTTATAAAATCGATAAGTCAAGAGCTCATAATAATAAGGATCATATCATATAAAACCAAAATCAACCATGACCCTTATAGAATCAAATATAACCAATAAATTTGCATGCTCAATGGCTTATTAATCAAATAAAATCAAAATGCGCAATCAAAGTAAGAGTATCTAAATGGACATAGTTTGAAAGAAATCTTTGCAGCCATATGATAAACCAATGGTAAAGTGCCCTTCAGGATATCAATGAATCGAAACCAATTTTCAAATGTCGTATGAAATGAAAATATCGTCTTTTTGCAAAATGCGACAAAAATTTGAAATTCAAGAGACATAGGTGTAGGCAACTTTTAGGGCAATTGAAAAAATTGAATTGGCTGCCAACAGAACTATGTGAGGAAACAAGGAATCATAATGTTATGAGGGCCATGTGACCTAACACTAGTGATATATCCACTCATAGTAGAAACATTTTCTAATGAAAACCCATATCATATGGGAGTTTTTATGTAAGAAATAACATTTTATCCCTACCTTCTAGTTAAAAAAAACTCTTCATAAGTAAATTGATATTTCATTGAATTTCTATTTAATAGTATTTTTAATGGTATATCAATGTTCTGTAGAGTGATCCCCTTCTCCATTCTCAAATGATTTAGCCAAGAATTGACATATTTATGCCAACCCCCATTAAGCAATAGGTAGAAAATTTTCTTTCATGTTAGTAGTCTCTTGTGCCTCTACATTAGGTACCTAGTTTTAGTTATTCTCTTAATGGGGAAATAACTAATTATATGAGGATCAGATAGGTTACTTATTATATTAATTATAAGATCAAAAATTATAAACACTTTTGAATTTTCTCAGTATTTCTCCATGATTATATAGAAATGCTACAACCCAAATCTTCAAATCCATATATATAATAAAACAAGATTGATGAGTGTCTCAAAAGGGGTTTATTTTTTTCGCAGAGCTAATATTCATATGATTTACAATTGTTTTCAAGGTAAAAATAGTTTTTGGACATGGAGGGATATGATGTTATGAAGATTAAACTCTTTGTTTTGGGGATTCTAATGCATTACATTATATGCGGTCTTTGTGGATCCAACCATAGGGAACTTTTAAGGAGTATTAAAGAAATGTTCTAATATATTTTTTTAGTGGATCCAACCATAGGAAACTTTTAATGAATCCACTTGCTTGTTGTTTTTCTAAATTGATTTCCCTTGGCGAACCCAACTTTCTAATTTCAATGACTCCTTTGTGTGGGTTTTGTTGATTATTATGAAAAGATTGTGATTTTATCTTCTGTCCCTTATCCCTTTAGTCATTAGTCCTTGCCTGAGCAGTCGGCCAGGAGCCAAACTGATGGTCGTCACTTCGGTGTTTAAAGACCTATAGATTCAAATGCCCTGCTTTTCTGTGCATGGATAATAAGTGAAGGATAAGAATCTACCTTGTTGTCCATGGACCCCTTACTTATCTTTTAGTTGATTGATTCATGGCTGAATGACTAGTCTTTGCATCTTCTTCTTTGATGTGGATTGTGAATGATAAACCTCTGAGTGGAATGACAGTCCTTTGGCGAACCCAAATTTTGATTTCAATGACTTCTATGTGTGGGTTTTATTGATTATTGTGAAAATATTGTGGTTTTATATTCTGTCCCTTATCCCTTTAGTCATCAGTCCTTGCCTGAGCAGTCATCCAGGAGTCGAATCGATGGTCGTCACTTCGGTGTTTAAATATCTGTAGATTCAAATGCCCTGCTTTTCTGTGCATGGATGATGAGTGAAGGATAAGAATTTGCCATGTTGTATATGGAACCCTTACTTATCTTTTAGTTGATTGATTCATGGATAAATGACCAGTCTTTGTGCCTTCTAATGAGTGAGTACCTCTGTGGCTTGATTTTTTAAAACTTTGATTTATCCCTGCGTTTTTAATTTCTTGAACTTGTGTACATATCTGGATTTTTATTGATAAACTCTGCATTGTGGATAGATATTGAGGAGTGATGTTGACACGAGATTATCCAAACATTCCTCACAAACTCTCTAGGAATTCTCAAGAAGAAAGAACAAGAACTCCTTCTTCAAATAAGACTCCGAGTGAGCACCAACAATCTCGTCAGAGGATATTTTCAAACAAGTCTGTAAATAGATCAACTGCAGAACCTACTCAAACCAGTGTTATGGATGCAACCTTATTATATAGGTTGCGCAACAATACTCCTACACCTGAGAATGTAGGGAATAGCTTTGGACAAGAGAATATTTCTAGTAAGTTTCTTAAATTTTGTTTATTTTTGTTGAATTTTTTTGTATTTAAATTTATGTGAGGTTAAATCTTGAAGTTATTTCAAATGTGTGTGTAGGAAATCAATTTAGAGCAAGGGGCGACAATGAGAGTGGCTATCACGAAGATTCAAATGTCGGTGCAGAGGGTGAAGCTGGATTTAGGAGGCCGCGTTATGAAGAAACAGAAGATTACATGCCAACATCCACATATCCTTCAGATGTTGGCAATGAACTTCCCTGGGAAGGGATACTGAAGCAATGATGCTTGAGCGATGTTCAGGTGTTAAAAAGAGGTTGGAAAATGATTTGGCGGTATTGGAACTTCCTCATGAGAGCAAACAAAGTTTGCAAATTATTTTGCATTCATTGAAAAACTTTATGGATGCATATCAGAAGATGGGCCCAACCACTGACAGTTTTGTCGATCTAATGAGGCGACAAAAGTTAGAGGTGATGGGTCCTGATAAATGGGAGACAGTAAAAACCAGAGTTTCAAAAGAAGACTCCATATCCATGTTCAATTTCAAAAAGGGCCCAAAGAAGAAAATGTTGAAGGTGCAATATTTTAAGCACCCTGACTTTGTCGAACATTTGTATAACAGATTTTTGGCGGCATATGAGAAATTGTCGTGGAACGATGAGGTTCCACACTATTTTGCAAGACACTTTTTTGCGGATTGTTTCTTCCACATTCACCTAGATTATACTAGTCTATCATCCAAATATTATGGGACTGGTAAAGGACGTACTTATGATCGCAAAGGGGCATATCGAAGTGAGGCATTGTTGAGGCCTCCACAACCCTTAGTACCTCTCCCAACAGGGGCATTTGCATCACTTTCAGAGATCCAGGCTACATCAGAAGTTGGAAAAGAGGCCAGGACTACAATCGGGGAAAATTTGGAAGCTATGTTTTATGGTGTTGATGTTAGCATGAAGCGTCAGAGAGAAGAAGCCAATTCCCAAGACACATTTGTTGATAAAACAGATGCAGACTTAGATGCAATGTCAGCAGAGAAAGTTTTGGAGTATGCAAAATTTTGTCGGGATGGTTGGAAGAAGGTCATTCAGAATGATGACCCGAATCGTAGATTGATATGTGATCTATTTGGGAAACTTTTGACGCATTTTATGATAGTTAAAGCTATAAGAGAGATTCACCTAAAGGTTCATATACCCTTGAACCTAATGTAATATTACTAAAAGAAAATGGAAAAACATACTATTGAAAAAAGTAAGGGTCAATCGAAATAGTGTTTAACAATTTTAGATTATTTATATCACTATACCACTATATTACTACTTCAAGTCAATATACTTGGATTAGAATTCACCAAATAGTTTTAGTGTTATACTTCTTCAACATTGATAATTGCTTCAAGTCAATATACTTGATACTTCAAGTCAACATATTGATCATTCATATCAATATGATACTTTGAATGAAACAAAATTAGATTTCCACAACGATCACATTTCTTTCCACCAACACATTTTTTTTTGTAAAATAAATCATCACCTTCTCTTTCACATAGAATTTCAGATATAAAAACACGGAATGTGGAAGGAAGAGGTGAACCTAGCCATAAAGTTTTACCAAAACCCAAAAAAGTGTCGTAATACAACTCAAACTCCACGTGATAATGACAACAATACGTGTCATAGACAGTGATGGGTCTAACAAACCATGGTTTTTGTTGCACAAATGTATTGATGAAAATTTTAACTTCTTTGTGCTCTTCTTTGAACTTATTAAACAACTCTATTTGTGTCATTGGAAATATATGTTTTGGATGTTCTTCATACTGATTTCGTGCTATTCTTCATCACAACACATCCCTTGTATGTGGTGAAACACGAGATTCTTCCAACCAACAATTATGGGCCAATTCTTTAACATTTTCTGCAAGTCTATCTTTGTAGGGTTCTCTAGAAATCATTGTCTAACAAGCCAATTCATCATTTTACATATATTTGGAAACAAAATTTTCTATGTTTGTGCAAAGTTTTTCTTGACGTTACTATCGTTTTTTCCATGTGTCGTGTCAAACAATCTTTTATATTGTTAGATGAAACAACTGTTGTTTGTATCGCTCTACGTGCAACACAAACATCTTCTTTTCGAGATTTTCCAAAAGCTTTTAATACACTAGTTATATTGTTAAAGACATTTTGTGTCACCTTTGTATCATTTGTCAACTTTTGAATACCCAATAATGATGTAGCTTCTTTTAACTTTCTTGACTTCATTAGACAAAGTAAAAGTTGAGCTTGTACTGTTACTGATTCATCTTTGAAAAAAGTATTATACATATTCTTAGTTCGATATCTTATATAATGCTTANNTTTTTTCTTCCCAAATTTGTCAGTATCAACATTTTCTAATATTTCATCATCAATGTTGATAGATTCTCCTGCATATTTCAATTTAAAGTTTATATTAAAAAACATAACATGAACATAAATTCACTAAATTATATATATTTGAGTGTTCATCCTGTATTATCTAAATCTATGTACATACCTATAGGTGATTCGTCTTCTGCTTCAATTTTGGTTTCAACTATTCTGCTTCAATTTTGGTTTCAACGTCTTCTTCGACATTATGAGACGAATCTATTTATGTAAATTTTGAAAAACATCAATTTGTAATTACAATCAATTATATTAAATTTTACGATATTTTAAAAATGTGAATTCTATACTTTGAATTCTGTACTTTCTAAATATAGTCCCAATGTGTGTCGTGTGCTCGATCATCATATGTGCATGCATACCTGGTTGAACTTCTTCTTGTCGAAAATCTCTATTGACATTATCATCGTTTGTTTCTTGAATATTTGCACGTTCTTGTTTCTTTCTCCGATAAAGCTCTTTCCTTTGTTCGATTTGGCGAGTATCATCTCGAGTGCAATCATATTTTCTCTTGTGCAAACTTTTGTTTCCCATGACTTTTATAGTTATCTGTAAAAGATATGTTCAACAAAGACTTCACCTTGAAAAAAGCTCAACATTTATCTTTCAACATATAAATTGTTATTCCAATAAAAACTTGAACAAACATCAATTACCTTATTCAACAAAAACCAAAAATCTGGTTCGAAACTTTGTTTAAGTGCTCTAGAAAACCACCATGTATCGATATTGATCCTCCGATTAAGCCTATGGAATAGAGGGAAGAAATAAAGAAATAAAAGAATACGAATGCAATCAGTAAAAGAAATACTTTGAAATCCCTATCCCCGAGCTTATATCTGTTTGTCCATTCCATGAATTGTGTTAAATCTGTTCGGTCAAAATCCTATTTATACAATTTGGTATGAAATGAAATGATATGACATGTCTTTTCATTTTTTCCGACCAACGAAATTCGCTCGACAGTATTTCGGCCGAAAGAATGGGTTTTCGGTCGAAAACCTTGGAAACCGTTCAGTTTTGACGGGTTTTGTTAGATTTTTGTCTTTTAGTCGAAAAATCATTTCGGCTGAAAAAAGGAATTTGAGACTTAAAACTAAAACCAGAGAATTGCCCCAAGCTTAACTAAACTTCGGAGGTTGCAGACTCCTGCAAATACTGAGAATTTGGTTTTGAAAATATACCAACATTTCCAAAATTGAATCTACTTTCAATTCTTATAATTTGTTTTCATTTTCTTTATTTTAATCTAGTTTTATTTAATTAAAAAAAAAAAAAAAAATCTACATAATACTTTCAGCAAACATTATGATTCAGTGAAATGAAATATCGGTATCTCTAAAAATATACAGTGAAGAAATTTGAAAAAAATATATTCATAATCCTTTAATTGTTCTTTTCAAAAGGGTATATTTAAATTTTAGTTTTAAGTAAAAATTAAGATAGATACAAGGTGTAGAAAAACATGTGTTTAAAATTTGCAACATTTTAAGATTGGTCAACTTAAAAAAATTCTATAAATTATAATATTCATTTGTTAGATTCAAAATTATAGTCATAATACAATAGAGTCTCTATAGATTGTTGCAGTATATTTCGTTTCTTAAAAACGTAAGTTTAGTAATAGATACATTGTTGTATAAAAAAGTAACTCATTATCATTCCTTTCATGTTTAAGGAACATACTGTTAAACAATTGTTAAATTGACATATCAAATCGTGATCAATGTTTTTTGAAAAATAGTCAATCGAAAGCTAACACAATTCTTCACAAGTTTTTTTTTTACTGTAAAGTGAAATTCTAAATAAAAATAATACTTTTGTATGCTGGGAGTTGAAGAACTTGTGAAAATACAGTTTTTTCTCTCATACAACAAGCAAAAGTGTAACCCATCTTCATGATTTCACCCATATAACACTTTTTATGTTAAGCATAATTTGTATATATTATTTAATGTTATTAATTATGGATTTAAAAAGAGTAATAAATAATAATAATTTAATTTTAAAGTCACAATGAAGTAAGACATCAAATTGGTGTTCTTAGTGATTTTATGGTTAATTGATTGTCAAATATGTACTTTGTATTGTTGTAAAGACTACATAATCTTATATTATTTCATATAAATTATATATAACACTTTCTATGTTATGTGTAATTTTTATATAATATTTAATGTTATTAACTATTAATTTAAAAAAATTAATAAATAATAATCTAATTTTAAGGTTATGGCCAAGCTAGACATCAAATCCTCTCTAGATTTGAACATATAACCTCTCAAAAGAAAAATACATTCTCAACCATTAATCACACTCAATTTCAATTCTATATATTTATATAATTTATTTTTTTATTATTAGTTATTCTTAAAAAATTAAAAAAAACTAGTTAATCTAAATATTTATGACCTCTTAAAAATAACATATATTTTTAATCATTAATCCACTCAATTTCAATTCTATATATTATTATTATTAGTTAATCTTAAAAAAATTAAAAAAAATACTTAATCTAAGTATTTATTATATTATTAGTCCCAGCGGAAGGCGTAGATGGACTATAGCGATCAATAATTCATTGACATCATATTAGTTTGTCCTTTGACCACAAATATTTGCATAATATTTATTGTTGGAACTAGAGAACTAAAAACATTGATTTTTATATAATAAAAAATACCATATATGTCATGATCTGATTGGATAAAGATTGGAGGTCTTATTGTCCGCTTCGCTATTCCCAATGTTTTATATGTTAGCATATCCAAAGTTTTTGATCATATACAGTCTTTATGTTTCTTATGCATTGCTCGAAGGTGGATTAATGCTAGCATTAGTTTGAATGTTTGTCTTAACATTTTCTGCTAGCTAAATTTATCCTAAGTTTTGTTAATTATAAATATTTTTATGTTTGTTGTACTATTGTTATTATTATTATTTTTATTATTATTAAGTAATTAACGTACGTAAAGAGGCCTACCACACACATTCTTTCTTAAATGTTTACACGGTGTGAGGCCCTTGGACGGTTTTGACAACCTTAAATGTTTACTTAACAGGCATGTTACAATACATTTTCCTCGGATTTTTGGATACAATCTTGTCTATAGTGAATTTGGGCAGTTAAACATGTTCTTGCAGTTTGCAGGAATGAGATCCTACGCCCTTGTTTGCTTCAAATTTGCAAGGCTGGTTCCCTACATCTGTAGTTGGATCTGTATCACAAGATGCAACAACTATTGTTCCAAAAAATGTGAGAATGTCGTTGGCGGTAGAACTTGGGATTTTATCTGCTTCATACACTATGAAAACTATAGTTTCATAGGAAAATTGGACAGTAATGGAATGTATATTTCTGGTAAGTCCAATGTCTCCAACCCTGATGCCTTTAACATGACATGACATATCGTGCCTTTAAGACATGATATGTACATAAAAGTGTGGCATGAACGTGTGGGAGCATGGTGGACTGATTTACTTCCATTTTTAAAAGTAAGCAGGTTATATAAATGTAATAGTATTTAAAGAAGTATTGTAAATGCTACCTTGGTTTTTATGAGGGAACATTTTTTAATCAAGTTTACTTCAACAAAAATTTAGGAAATTACTGATTGAAATTATTGTAATTGCATATTTGAGTTATTGGGTTTGTATAATCTTGGTGTGAAATAATTTTTTCAAGGTGTATAGTCTTGGTGTCTCAATAATGGCCGAAGTGTCCTCAGACACACAATTTTATTAATAGGAAAAGAAATTACATAAGAAACATTGCAAGAGTTTACATCCCAACAACTCAATACTCTTGCAATGAGCTATATATAAGCTCAAAGTCCTAACAAACTCAAGATATGGATAACTTATTAAATAAACAAGTGTCCATTTACAATAAATGCTATCTTAACCATCTTAAAAAAAATCTCCTAATTTAGAGCCTAAGATACGACACCTCTCTAGAGTCATATCTTTTACAACAATAATATATCTCTAAAAGTCTACATTTATTTATCAAATGTTCTAGATTATTAATTTAATATTCTAAATTAATAATCAATTTATTCTAACTTTATAAACTATGATAATTGTATTTTGG
>ML781078.1:30999-44197 GCA_009831015.1 Picea engelmannii
AACAAAATCATAAAATCATGGATTAGAAAACATTTGAGAGTTCACATGGTTATATAATTTATAATCATTTTGTATTTTGTAATATTCAATAAAAAGATTTACAATTAAAAAGTCTAAATATAAAAAGATTTTTAACTAAAAACATTAAATATAAAAAAAATTATATATTAAAAGACTTTTAACTAAAATATTTTGATTATTAGTCCAATTATAACTATTTTTTTTATAAAATGTAAGGAAAATGTAAAAATTCCATAAGACTTTTGTTTTTTAAAAACACAACTATATTAACTAGCTCATCATATTCCCTTTTGTTGTGTATCATAGGGAATCATTATTTCTCTTCTTATCCCATTGTCATCACAATATTTCACGAGCATTTGATGTAAGTATTTAGAAAATCATTGCACACAAAAAACTTGTTCTACTTTTTTTTTATTATTCAATTAAATAACATATTATACATGATTTTTCCCCAACTACACAACTACACACATAAATATGATATAATAGTTGGATAAAATATCTCACAAAAATCTATATCTAATAACATTCTCAATAATAGAATTTCACACTAAACACAAGACAAGTAGCAGTTAGTTACTCCAACACCCTCCCTTAATGAGTACTTGGATTTGATCTCTCATCTTTGTCTCGAACAATCCACATCATTAACATCACGCAAAACAATCTCTATTGATGAAGGAGAATCCTTGGGCTCGAACAATCCGCATCACCCAAAAATATTTCTATTATGCAAATTATGCAATAAGTCGAATAAGGATTGTGTTAGTGGTCCATTTTATTTAGTTAGTTTTCTATGAATACAAACGAATGTTAATCATGCAACTACTCATGTGTATGATGAAACATGTTTTTAAACTCGTGCTAAAAATCATGATGAAACACGTGCTGAAACTCCTGTGTATGGTGGAATTTGACAAGTGTCGCAATGTTTCTTCATTTTCAACATTGTGACCACACATGTTTGACTTCGCAATGCTGACATTATTCATGATGAGTTACAACCACATGATGGGAACGTTCCTGCACCCAACATAAGTATTTTAATGCCAAGAAGAAGAAGAATTGCCAGGCGGTTTTGGTAATTGTACGTTTGGGGAAATAGAAGGAGAATTGATTCAATGGCGAAGGGAGGAGTTTAAAGAGGCATGGATGCAATGGAGAAGGGGCTGGTGAACCATGAGTTAGGGGAATTGTGGAAGGGGCACTGGAGAGAAGGATTCTGGGTTGGGCAAGAAAGAAGGAAGGGAGAAACATAGTTTGAGCCCACACATGCATACCAGTACCCTATGAGTGATTTTTTAGTGGTTTTTCTCCACACAAGAAACCATTCAAGATAGTATTTTAGCCAGGGAAATATTTAATGTAAACTATGTTATCTACATTGAATCAATAAAGGAATGGTGTTCCATTTCATGGGTTTTCTGGTGGTTAAGTTACCAATTGATTTCCTTATTATTTCACAACATTATATCTATGTTTCTCCACTGTGTATTTTGTAGTAGGGTGCATGCTGTAATTGTTTGTGTGTTTCAGTTCGACCCTTTGTGCATCAGGTGGTATTAGAGAAAGTACACTCTTATATTATTACGTTAGTGTTCTTGTAATGGGTAGAGAATACCCTGATTCTGGTGGTGTTTCAACCAAAGTGTTGAAGAAATAGTAGGTGTCTCAGCATATGGAATGAGGCTGTAGATTGTAGATAGGATTAGAACTACCAAGAGACTTGGAAGAATTACACCCAGAATGAGAGGAGAAACACGTGGAGGTGGAAGAAATTGAGAACTTTAAAAGTTACAAAGAAGATTAAAGGAATTAGAACACAAAAGATATGGAGATGTTGAGACAAATTCTGACGCTGAATATGAGAGTGAGATTGAACAAAATATTGAGGATGTAAACCCAATAGAGCGCTTGATATCCTATATGAGTAGCAAAGGTAGTGTGGAGGTCATTTTTTCATGCTATGATGGAATATTTAATGCTAAAACTCTTGTATACTAGATATGAGAGCTCAAGACATATTTTGAATATGAGAATGTTCATGATCCAAACTGAGTTCGATTTTCTATCACAAAGTTGAAAGGACATACTTCCCTTTGGTGAGACATCCTATAGAAATATAGAGTTGATAATGAGAGGGAAAATATCAATAATTGGAAGAATATGGTGAGTAAGATTGATGCAGGAGCATCTCAAGCGAGCCAACGGAGAGATAAAGGACAGCTAGAAAAGCGCCCAACACAAATTTTGAAAATGTCTTAAAGTAATTAATGAGGCCACCAAGTGGAGGCACACTTGTAAAATGTAAATGGACCTTGAGTGATTGTCTCTCGTCCTTAGTAGGTAGAAGGCATTTATGGTAGTTAATGCAAGTAGATAGAATTTAATTCTAGATTTGACAGTTTAGAATAAGAGAGGGAAATGGGATATAGACACCCTCATTGTGTAATTGTAACACAAAGGGAGATTAGGCAATAGAAGTGAGCATAGAGCATAGAAGAGGATAAGGAGAGAGTTGTGTAGTTGAACTCCATGTACAGAAGTTCTGAATTAATATAAGAAGGCTTTGATTTAGACTCATGGTGTTCATATATTCTCTGTGTATGCATTTTGAATGTTATGCTCATGAATGTTTTACTCTTTCTGTCATGCAATTGCTTTTATGCTATGTATGAATGATTTCTTGTTGAATGTTTGAAATCTGAGAGAGAGTAAGGGAAATGAGTTTCAATTGTTTCTCTATCTGAGAAAGAATTTCTGCAAGGAGTGCAGTTAAATTGTCCGCAAGGAGTGCGCTGATAAAGTGTTTAGAGGTTTGTCTCTGAAAGCTCAGGAGACATAACTTTGTTCTCATTCCCTCAGAAGTGCAGTTGGGCATAGGAGCCGTGCAAGGTGGGCACAGGATGAGTATAGTTTCAGGTTTGGTGACCTGGATGATTGGTTGAGAGACTATTGGTGTAGGAGTGCGTAGAGTCAAAGGGAGTTCAACAATTGAAGGTATTTGAAGGTCTGCTGCTAGGAGTGCGAGCATGAGTTTTCTAAAAGACTTGAATTCATGGGGAGCTCAGAAGGATTTGAACCCTCGAAGGGGTCGAAGGAAGGCAAGAGGCCGAGTACCTGGAAAATTTGAAGGAAGGCGTAGCGACGTCGACCGCAGGAGGATAAGATCCGAAGAGTGAGAGATACTTTGTTTAGTTCGTGTAGAATTTCTCAAGGGAAGAACGGATGGTAGGAATTCTTTAAGGAGAATTCGCGAAGTCCCGTGAGCCATTAGATCTCACGAAAGAGCAGGAGATTTATGATGAGTATTCCCAAAGGTTCTAAGATCAAGAGGAGTAGAGCCATAGATCCAAGCCACAAGAGTCGTTGGATTTACCCGTGAACTTTTATTTCGGGTTTTCGCGACTGGAAGTCTCGTAATTTTAGCAACAGGACTCGCAAAATCACAAAACGTGAAGTTCCGAAGGCCAAAAGGATTGTGTGGGCCCTAGAACTTGCAGGGTGGACAGGTGGCACACTATCGACACGGAGTTGAACTCCGTTGACCATTTTGGGGTTTCATGGGGCTAAGTCCCAAATTATTTGCATTGGGATTCATGATATCGCAATGTCCGAAGTCCCAACAGAGTGAGAGGCCATTGAAAGGTCAAATCTTGTGAGCACATAGAAGTTTCGATAAATCGTGTTTTAGGAATCGCTAGAACAATTAGCTTGACATCACGACCGTCGAAATCGCGATAAGGAGAAATCCAAAAGAGGAAGAGGAAAGGTCAAGCATTGACGGTTTCAGGTTTTCAGAGATTGAGAGACAAGGTGCTTGACCACTGAATTCACGAAGGTACAAAGTCTGACCTCCCAAAGTATAAGGGGGGAGTTCTCAAAGGTAGTGGTGGGTGCAGATTTCCCGAAAGGGAAATAGAAGAGCATTTGCCGAAATATCTTCGGGACAACGTAAGGGAAAATTTCCTGTGTACATGGACCTTCCGACCTATGGGTTGAGGAGGGCTAAATCAGTTTGGTATCAGAGCCCAAAAAGGTTCTTTTCTTTCTGTAGCAAGGAAAAATAAAATTCACCATGCCGTCGAGAAAAAGGGAAAAACAAAATCCTAATCCACTAGAGGAGAGGGAAATGCCAAGAAGAAGAGGTAGGCAGATGACTGATCCTTCCATGGAAAAAGAAATGTGTGATTTACGCGCCAGACTTGAAGACATGGAGACAACACAGAGACACACAGTTAGTGTTGGGGATCTTAGTGATTCCGAAAGTGAAATTGAGGCTGAACATGAAGAAGAAGAAGTTGCAGTCGAAGATGCAGCAAACGAACGCTTGATTAGGGCTATTGCAAGAATGGGTGCAAGAGAGAAAATGGAAATTCCAGTTTATGAGGGAAATATGGATGCATAGGAGCTTCTATATTGGATTAGACCTCTAGACATGTACTTTGACTATGAATATGTCGAAGAGGAAAAGAAGGTCAAGCATGTTGTCACAAGATTGAAGGGACATGCAACATTGTGGTGGGATGAACTACAAGATGACAAACGCTGCAAAGGCAAGAAGAAGATCAAAAAATGGGACAAAATGATCACAAAGATGAAGGCAAAATTCATCCCCAGAGATTATCAAATTACTCTGTTCAGAAGAATGCAGAACCTGAGACAGAAGTTGATGACAGTGAAAGAATACACTGAAGAATTCTATAGACTGAACATCAGGGCAGGTCATCGGGAAACCGATGATGAAAAGGTTTCCAGATACATGAATAGCTTGAGATACGACATTTAGGATGAGATGAGCATGATAACCATCCGAACAGTGGAAGATTCTTATCAAATGGCTCTAAAAGTTGAAGAGAAGCTGAGTCGAAAACAGGGTCAAAGAGGCCAAGGCAGAAATCAGCCCAAAGGCAAATCAGTTGGCCCAGGATAAATATCAGAAGCCCAAGGAGGACTAGAATAAACCTCAGACTCGAACTGAGAGAGGTGGAAGCTCACAACGAGGGCAATATGCTGAACAGAGAGGGAAGCATACTGAACAGAGAGGAGATTATGCTGATAATAATATTTTTCCTCATACCAGAGGTAGAGGAAGAGGAAGAGGTGGAGTAATAACATGCTTCACATGTGGAAAGAACGGGCACAAGTCTTACGAGTGTCCAGACAAAAATAAAGAAGGAGGATAAACTCACATCGCCGAAGAATAGAGGCAAGATGTTGAGACAGAAGATGCTGAAGGTGGAAGATCGTTGATGATGCGAAAAGCTCTTTTGACACCAGAGAAGGAGGTGGAGAGTTCAGTCCAAAGAAATAGACTTTTCCGGACTTCTTGCAAAACCAAGGACAGGGTATGCAAGGTCATTGTTGACAGTGGTAGCCCAAATAATCTCGTTTCTATATAGATGGTAGAAAAGTTGGATCTGGAGACAATTGATCATCCAAGCCCATACAGAGTTTCGTGGCTACAAAAAGGACATCAGGTAACTGTCACTAAACAATGTTTAGTTGAATTTAAGATAGGAGGATATAATGATAATATACTCTGTGATGTTATTTCCATGGATGTTTGTCATCTATTGTTGGGTAGACCATGGCAATATGATAGGAATGTGATTCATGATGGGAGAATGAACACATACACCCTGGAAAAGAATGGGAGGACTCACATGTTTCTTCCAATTAAGGATAAGGAGGTGAAACCAGAAGTAAGAAACACTGTACTTCTCATGAGTGGGAAGGAACTTCTTACAGAGGTGAAGAAGAAGGAGGATCCACAATTCGTTGTGGTCAGGAAATCGAAGATTGTTTTGACCAGCACAAGAGTGGACAATTTACCAGAAGAAGTTCAGGAACTATTGGAAGAGTTCGTTGACATAGTAGTGGATGAACTACCTCGTTCATTGCCATCGATTAGAAGTGTGAGTTATCATATTGATATCATACAAGGAGCCAGTTTTCCAAACAAAGCCGCGTACAACTTGACGCCGCAGGAGAATGAAGAGGTCAAAAGACAAGTCCAGGATTTATTGGACAAAGGTTTGGTCAGGGAAAGCTTGAGTCTGTGTGTTGTTTCGTCAGTACTCAGTGCGAAGAAAGACAGAGGCTGGAGGATGTGTACTGACTCGAGGGCGATTAACAAGATAACCATCAGGTACAGATTCCCATTGCCAAGGATGGATGATCTGATGGATTGCTTGAGTGGAGAAAAATTATTTTCAAAAATTGATTTGAGAAGCGATTATCATCAAATCCGCATGAGAGAAGGTGATGAATGAAAAACAACATTCAAAACCAATGAAGGTTTATATGAATGGCTTGTTATGTCGTTTGTCTTAACAAATACACCGAGTACCTTCATGAGGTTGATGAATGAAGTCCTGAGGGAGTTCATCGAAAAATTTGTTATCGTATATCTGGATGACATACTGGTTTTTAGTGAAACAATGGCAGAGCATCTGAAACATTTGGCTACAGTGATGGAAATATTACAGCAGGAGAAGTTGTTGATAAACATGAAGAAATATTCATTCATGAAGACAAAGCTCATTTATTTGGGATTTGTTATTTTTGCAGATGAGTTGAGGATGGATCCAGATAATGTGGAGGTAATCAAGAATTGGCCATCACAGAAGAATATCTTTGAGGTGAGAAGTTTTCATGGATTGGCTAGTTTCTAATGAAAATTCATTAGGAATTTTAATGGAATTAGTGCACCAATGATGGACACAGTGAAGAAAAGACACAAGTCTTTCCACTGGACTGAAGAAGCTGAGAAGAGTTTTAATCTGTTGAATAGGAAGATTACGGAACAACCAATTATGGTGTTGTCGGATTTCCAAAAGACATTTCAAGTGAAATGCGATGCAAGTGGATTTGCAATAGGGGAAGTCTTGAGTCAAGAGGACAGGCCGATAGCATACTTCAGTGAGAAGTTTAATGAAGCAAAAGTGAAATACTCCACTTATGATAAGGAGTTTTATGCTATTATACAAGCATTGAAGAAATGGAGACATTACTTGATCCCGAAAGAGTTTGTCTTGTATAGTGACAATCATGCATTGCAATTTGTGACTCAACAGGAAAAGTTGAATCAGAGACATGTTAAATGGGTTGAATATATGCAAAATTTCACTTTTGTGATTAAACATATTTCTGGTACTGCTAACAAAGTTGTTGATGCTTTGAGCAGGAAGTGTTTGTTATTGCAGGAGTTCAAAGTCAAAACATTGGGTTATTACAGGGATGACTCAGATTTTAAGGAGGCGTATGAAGCAGCTGAGAATCCAATTCTTAGAGATAGAAGCCAATGGACAAAATACATGATCCTAGAAGGACTATTGTTTAAAGGTAATCAACTTTGTATTCCAAAATTCTCCATGAGGGAGAATTTGCTGAAGGAGAAACACAGTGGAGGATTAGAAGGACACTTTGGTCATGACAAGATGTTTGCAAAATTGAATGAGTCATATTTTTGGTCGGGAATGTGAGTAGACATCAAGAGGTTCATGGAAAGATGAAAAATTTTCCATCATTCAAAGGGAAGGAAGCAGAATGTAGGGTTTTATCAACCATTGCCCATACCTGAGAGGTTGTGGGATGCAATCAGTATGGATTTCATATTGGGGTTTCCAATAAAACAAAGAGGTTTTGACTCAATATTTGTGGTGGTGGATAGATTTTCCAAGATAGAACACTTCATTCCATGTCAGAAGGCTAGTGACGCAACTCACATTGTGAATTTGTTTTTCAAAGAATTCATTCGACTTCACAGCTTACCAAGGAGCATAGTTTCGGATCGAGACACTAAGTTCATATGAAACTTTTGGAGGACCTTATGGAAGAAGCTGGGAACTAAATTGTCATTTATTTCATCTTATAATCCTCAGATGGATGGATAGACAGAAGTGGTTAACATAAGTCTAGGAGACTTGCTGAGAAGCCTGGTGATAGAACACTGTAGGCAGTGGGACAACATATTACCACAGGTGGAGTTTTCTTATAACGACTCAGTTAATAGAATCATGGGGTAGAGTCCATTTCAGGTTGTCTATGGAATGCAGCCAAGAGGAATTTATGAGTTGAGGTATTTAGAACAGACATCAATTAGGAGCACTAGTGTAGAAGATTTCGCAGAAGCGATGAAGGAACTTCACAGCGAGGTGAAGGAGCGATTGCAGAATTCGAGCCAGAAATATAAGCGGAGAGTAGATCAACACAAGAGAAAAATTCAATTTGAGGTTGGTGATTTGATTCTGGCACATTTAAGAAAGGAAAGGTTCCCGAAGGGGACATATAACAAACTGAAGATGAAGAATATCAGACCATGTAAGGTCTTGAAGAAATTTGGAGCAAATGCTTATGAGATTGAATTACCCGATGGGATTAGAATTTCTCCGATATTCAATATATCAGATTTGTACCCATATAAAGCTGAGGAAAAAGGGATAGCAAATGAACAACCAGAAGTCCAGTGGACAAAGTAGATGCCAGTTGTACAAAATCCATAGATGGAGTGCATACTGGACAAAAGAGTGAGCAAGAAGACTAGGCGGAAGCTATACTTTGAATATTTGGTCAAGTGGAAAGGCCATCCAGTTGAAGATGCCAGCTGGGAGAACGAAGCAGAGATCCAAAGGCATGGACACACCATAAACGAGCTCATGGACAGGAGCCCATGAAAAATTTCAATCCAGGGAGTATGATGCAAGATCATCTCAAGTGAGTCAGTGCGGAGATAAAGGATAGCTGGAAAAGCGCCGAGCACAAATTTTGAAAATGTCTTAAAGTAATTAATGAGGCCACCAAGTGGAGGCACGCTTGTAAAATGTAAACATACCTTGAGCAATTCTCTCTCATCCTTAGGAGGTATAAGGAATTTATGGTAGTTAATTCAAGTAGATAGAATTTAATTCTAGATTTGACAGTTTAGAATGAGAGAGGGAAACGTGATATAGACACCCTCCTTATGTAATTGTAACACAGAGGGGGATTAGCCAATAGAAGTGAGCATAGAGCATAGAAGAGGAGAGGCAGAGAGTTGTGTAGCTGAACTCCATGTACAGAAGTTTTGAATTAATATAAGAAGGCTTTGATTCAGACTCATGGTGTTCATATATTCTCTGTGTATGCATTTTCAATGTTATGCTCATGAATGTTTTACTCTTTCTGTCATGCAATTGTTTTTATGCTATGTATGAATGATTTCTTGTTGAAGGTTTGAAATCTGAGAGAGAGTAAGGGAAATGAGTTTCAATTGTTTCTCTATCTGAGCAAGAATTCCTGCAAGGAGTGCAGTTAAATTGTCCGCAAGGAGTGCATCGATAAAGTGTTCAGAGGTTTGTCTCTAAAATATCAGGAGAGATAGATATATTCTCATTCCATCAGAAGTGCAGTTGGGAACATGAGCCATGCAAGGTGTGTGCAGGCCAAGTATAGTTTCAGGTTTGGTGACCTGGATGATTGGTTGAGAGACTGTTGTTGCAGGAGTGCGCAGAGTCAAAGGGAGTTCAACACTTGAAGGTGTTTGAAGGTCTGTCGCAAGGAGTGCGATCAGGAGTTTTCTGAAAGACTCGAAGTCATGGGGAGCTCAGAAGGATTTGAACCTTCGAAGGGGTCAAAGGAAGGAAAGAGGTTGAGTACCTGGAAAATTTGAAGGAAGGCGTAGCGACGTCGACCGTAGAAGGATAAGTTTTGAAGAGTGAGAGATACTTTGTTTAGTTTGTGTAGAAGTTCTCAAGGGAAGAAAGGACGGTCAGAATTCTCTGAGGATAATTTGCGAACTCTTGTGAGACGTTAGATCTCACGAAAGAGCAGGGGAGTTACGGCGAGTATTCCAAAAGGTTCTAATATCAAGAGGAGTAGAATCGTAGAGAGCCATTGGATTTACCCGTGAACTTCTATTTCGGGTTTTTGCGAGTGGAAGTCCCGTAATTTTGGCAAAAGGACTCGATAAATCATGAAACGCGAAGTCCTGAAGGCTGAAAGGACTGTGTGGGCCCCAGAACCTGTAGGTTGGATAGGTGGCACACTATCAACATGGAGTCAAACTCCGTTGACCATTTCTGGGTTTCGTGGGGATAAGTCCCAAATTCTTTGCATTAGGATTCACGATATCATGAAGTCCAAAGTCCCAACAGAGTGAGAGGCCATTGAAAGGTCAAAGCTTGCGAGGGCATTGGAGTTTCCGTAAATCGGGTTTTAGGAATCATGAGAATGATTAGCTTGACATCGCGACTGCCAAAATCACGATAAGGAGAAATCCGAAAGAGGAAGAGGAAAGGTCAAGCGTTGACTGTTTCAGGTTTTCAGAGATTGAGAGACAAGGCGCTTGACCACTGGATTCACGAAGGTACGAAGTCCGACCTCCCAAAGTATAAGGGGGAATTTCTCGAAGTCAGTTGTGGGTGTAGATTTCCTGAAAGGGAAATAGAAGAGCATTTGCCAAAAGCTCTTTGGGCCAGCATAAAGGAAAAGATCCTGTGTACATGGACTTTTCGACCTGTGGGTTGAGGAGGGTTGCATCAAATATTAGGGAAAATTTATTTCCTCTATATTACCAATAGAATTTTTTTTGACAAGTGAAGAATCTGAGGAAAAAATATACTCATGTGCGTTAGTACACTGAAGGATTTTTTCAGGTTGTCACTTAAATCAGGGATAAGGAGCTAGAGTATCAGTGTGTGGATAGATACATGAATGGAATAAAGTATACAATATAGGATGAGATGAGTACGCATTATTTTCGTACTTTAGTTGAAGCTTACCAAGTTTCCATGAAGGTGGAGGAGAAATTTGACAAGAAAAACCAACAAAAGTTAAGGGGAAGAGGTCCACGAGGAATAAGCAGAACAAACATTTCTAAGGAAATGGAAAGTAAGAGGAATCGATAGGTAGCCAAAGTTCCATAGGAAATGGAGCTAGTAGAGGTAGAGGATTCATAAGAGGAAAGGGAAAGTTTGTAATTACTTGTTATAGATGTGGAGTTGAACATCACAAAGCCTAGGAATGGCTAGGAAAGTTAGGTCTTAGTAAAAGAGGTGATTCTAGAATGCATGTTACCATGGTAGGTGATGAATAAGTGGTTGGATAAGATGTGGTTGTGCTTCCGCAAAAAAAAGGTTGAGAACTGAATGTTTCAAAGAATTTTACTTAAACCAAAACAAAAGTTAATAGAAGAACCTGAACCGAGAAAAAGAGTGTTTAAGACCATATGCAAAGTCAAAGGAAAATGTTGTAACTTGATTATTGATGGAGGAAGTACAAAAAACTTGATTTATACCGAAGTGAAGAGGAAGATAAATCTGAAATTTGAAACAAATCCCAATCCTTATAAAGTTTTGTGTTTGCAGAAAGGCCAGCAGGGGACGGTGACTAAATGATGTTTGTTAAAATTTCAGATTGGAGATTTTGAAGAGGAAGTGTTATGTGACGTAGTAAAAATAGATGTGTGCCATATTCGGATTGGGATACTGTGGATGTTTGACCAAAAATTTTTCCATTATGGAAGATAAAATTCATATGAATTTACTCAAAATGGAAAACGTTATAAGTTAAAACCAATGCGTGAAGATGGTAGGAGTAACAAAAATAGTTGCAACAAGGACATGAGTAGCAGTAACAACAACATTATGTTGTGTTCATCAAAGGACTTCATGGAAGATAAGAAATAGAATGTGTATTGTTTGGCTGTAGTGCCAAAGAAGGTTCAAGAGGATGAAATGGGGAGTTATGTACTAGCATACATATAATGCATGCTGGAATATTTAAAACAAATTGTTGCAGAGGAATTATCCACAGGGTTACCTCATTTTTGTAGTATATCACACCATATCGATATGTTCGCATGATTGAATTTTCCAAATAAAGTGCCTTATCGAATGATTCCATAAAAGAGTAAAGAAGTGAATCGAAAAATGAAGGAATTGTTTGACTGAGGATTGATTCAAGAGAGCTTGAGCCCTTGCATAGTACCAACAATATTGACACCTAAGAAGAAAGGGGAATGGAGAATCTGTAATCATTCACATGCTACAAACAATATCACTATCAAGTATCGGTTTCCATTTCCCAGAATGGATGACCTTATGAATTATCTGAGTGGTTCAAAATATTTTACAAAAATTAATTTGAAGAGTGGTTATCAACAAATTCGAATCAGATAAGGTGCCAAATGGAAGATTTCATTCAAGAAGAAATATGGATTGTTTTAATGGTTAGTAATGTTGTTCGGGTTAACTAATGCGCCCAAAACATTCATGAGATTGATGAATAAAGTATTGAAACCATTTTTGGGTAAGTTCACTGATTTTTAGAAAGAGTAGAATAAATCATATTGAGCATGTGAGGGTATTACTACAATGCTTGAAGGAAGAGAAAATATTAATAAACCTGAAGAAGTGTATATTCATGCAGTGAGAATTGGTGTAATTGGGTTTAATGATTTCAAAATAAGGACTTAAAATGGATCCTGAGAAAGTGAAGGCTATTATTGACTAGCCGACACCAAGATGGACATTCGATGTGAGGAGCTTCCATGGATTGGTAGGCTTATACCAAAAATTCATTAGGAGATTTAGCCAAATATGTGCACATCTTACAGAATGTATGAAGAAAAGAGTGTTCCAGTGGACTATAGAAGCAAATAAGTCATTTGAAGAATTGAAGAAAAGTTAACAACGCAACCAATATTAACATTACCATATTTTAAGAATGTTACAGGTTGATTGTGATGCTAGTGGAACAACAATTGGAGCAGTTCTAAGTCAAGAAGGAAGACCCATTGCTTTTTTCAGCGAGAATTTGAGCTATTCCAAAAAGAATTTGAGCGAGAATTAGTCTTGTGATCTCTTCTTCCTTTTCTTCTAATTTAGAACTCTCTTCTTGTTCTTTGAGAATTCCCTTTAACTTCAAGATGTTCCTTTGACTTCTCCTAAGAAACTTCATAGTGTGTATAAAAATGATCACTCCTATACATATATAAACTATCTTCAATTTCCTTTTGAAGTTTTAATAGATTTTCTTCTATTCTTTTTATGGGATAAATACCATCAAACTTTATACAAACTATATCTACATCTTCTTCTTCACTTGTAGAGAAAAATTCATCATCATCATCATTGCATTCAAGGGCTTTAGAGTGTTCTTTACCTTCATTTGAAATATCCTCATGATCTTC
>ML781078.1:60184-84933 GCA_009831015.1 Picea engelmannii
ATCATCAAAACAAAACAATATCACCATAAATGAAACAACTCAAATAGCCCACTCCCTGACTCAATCCGGAGTCCAAGGGAGTTCCACCGATGCCTCTGCATCCTCAAGGTCTGAAACCCTGCACACTCAATGAAACTGAGTCAACAACACCTGTCTACACCAAAGTAGTAAAAACATCCTGTCATATAACTTAACACATCATAATGAAGGAAAAAGTTTTATCATCATAAAAATCCAGATCACTTGTGAGCAAGTGTCCTCAAAGAATAAGTTTGGTAAGCGCGCCAGAGCGGGATGTTACATACACCCCCTCTTGGTCTAAACTTCATCCCGAAGTTTCTCAGTATAAATGCTGAAATAAATGTACCATAATATCATAAGTACCACAGTATCATAACTCTATCTATTAAACAAAAATGGAAACTGTTGGTGCATATCATATGCGTCCTCCCAGGTCTCCGAGTGCAGACTATAATTGTCCCACGGGACCTTGACCTGATCTACTGTTCGACGTCGTAACTGTCGAACGCGATGATCTAAAATGCGGACTGGCTCAGCCGTGAGTGCTCCCTCGTCCGATACCTACAAGGAACTCATGTCAATCACGTGTATAGGATCACTAATATAATGTCTCAAAACAGATACATGAAAAACATCGTTCATACATCTCAAAGAATCAGGCAAGGCTAGTCGATAGGCCACGGGCCCCTTTCTCTCCACAATCTCGAAGGGTCCAACGAACTTAGGAGAGAGTTTAGCTCCCTTTCCAAACTTGATCGAACTCTTATGCAGTTTAACCCGCAAGAAGACTCGATCGCCGACCTCGTAACTATGGTCGACTCGGTGCGCATCGGCATAACTCTTCTATCGATCCTGCGCTTCTTTTATCCTTTGTCTTATGGTTTTCATTTTCTCTTCCATTTCTTGGATCGCTTCTGGTCCCACCAGGACCCTATCGTCAAGTCGATCCCAACTCAAGGGAGTCCGACACGATCGTCCATAAAGAAACTCAAAAGGCGCCATCTTAATGGTGCTCTGGTAACTGTTGTTGTAAGCGAACTCTACGAGAGGCAAGAATTCCTCCCAACGCTTTTGTTGGATCATCACGTACATGCGCAACATGTCTTCCAAGGTTTGGTTCGTACGTTCTGTCTTTCCGTCAGTTTCTGGGTAATACGCAGTACTAAAATTAATTTGGGTTCCCAAGGCCTCTTCGAAACTCGTCCAAAATCATCCAGTAAACACTGATCCTCGATCGGATATAATCTTCTTAGGAACGCCATGCATCCTCACAATCTCACTGATAAAAACTCTCGCTATGTCAGGTGCCTGATACGTCGTACGCATTGGAATAAAGTGAGCACTCTTCGTTAGAGTGTCTACTACTACAAAAAATCGAGTCGTGTCTCCTTTCCGTCAGTGGAAATCCAACAATAAACTCCATCAAAATGACTTCCCATTTTGATTCTGGAATGGCATGTGGTTGAAGTAATCCTGTCGGGTGTCTATGTTCAGCCTTTACCTGCTGACACTCGAGACATCTAGCCACAAAGTTGACTATGTCAGCCTTCATTCCTTTCCATAAGAACAAGGGCTTAAGGTCTGACCTCATCTTCGTAACTCCCGGGTGAGCCATGTATATTGCTCTATGAGCCTCACTCAAGATCAACATCCTCAACTCGTCGTTTGGCGGTACGTAAATCTGACCTCTAAAGCTCAATAACCCATCGCTGTCAAAAGTAAATCCCTCATATCGTGGTACCATCATAGTGTTTTGTCCGAAAAAATCCTCGACTTCTTGGTACCAGTCATCGTCACGCTGTAAAGTGAGAATCTTCTCACGTAGATTTATTTGAAGAGGAAACACCGAAAAGATGTGTGGCCTCCGACTCAAAGCATCTGCCACTCGGTTCACTGTTCCCTTTATGTAAGTAATCTCGAAGTCGTACTCGCTAAGCAATTCCGACCAACGTCGTTGTTGCGCGTTCAGGTCGCTTTGCGTGAAAATGTGTTGTAATCCACAATGATCAGTCTTTAATTCAAATTTTTGTCCAACAAGGTAGTGTCTCCATACCTTTAAGGCATAAACGATGGCTAATAACTCCAAGTCATGCGTCGCATAGTTTTCCTCATGCCTTCTTAATTTCCTCGAAATGTAAGCAATCACTCATCCGTCTTGCATCAAGACTCCACCTAAACCTTCTTTGGATGCGTCAGTGCATACCAAGAAGTCTACATCCATGTCAAGGACCTTTAGTATCGGCATTGTTGTCAACAACTCCTTAAGCCTCCGAAATGATTCCGCGCATTTCTCTGTCCAAACAAACTTCTTGTTTTTCTTCTGCAATTCCGTGATCGGATTTGCTATCCTTGAAAATCCTTCGACAAACCGTCGATAGTATCCTGCTAAACCCATAAAACTACGCACTTCTGTGACATTCGTCAGCGCAGGCCATTCCATAATAGCCTCAACCTTGGCTGGATCCACGGCGATGCCTTCGCCGGAGATAGCATGCCCTAAGTAGTGAATCCTCGATTGATAAAAAGAGCATTTGGACAACTTCCCATATAATTTGTGTTCTCGTAAACATTCTAATACCAAGCGCAAGTGCTCGTCATGCTCCTCCGTCGTCCGAGAGTATATCAAAATATCATCAATGAATACTTGGACGAACTTGTCCAAGTACTCGCGGAACACCCCATTCATCAAACTCATGAATACCCCTGGGGCGTTTGTCAGTCCAAACGATAAAACAGTAAATTTGTAATGTCCAAATCTTGTCTTAAAAGCGGTCTTAGGGAAATCATCCTCCTTGATCCGTAGCTGGTGATACCCTAATCGCAAATCGATCTTAGAGAACACCGTATCCCCCTTCATTTGATCAAACAGATCGTCGATTCTTGGTAAGGGGTACTGATTCTTGATCGTAGCCTTGTTCAGTTGACGATAGTCAATGCAAAGACTCCATGATCCGTCCTTCCGAATGAAAATAATAGGTGCACCCCACGGTGACACACTAGGACGTATCAGTCCCAAGTCCAGTAACTCCTTCAGTTTCATTTTTAACTCTTGCAACTACGGGGTCGACATCCGATAAGGCGTTCTCACTATCGGTTCAGTCCCCGGTTTCAGGTCTATAGTAAACTCCAATTCTCTTTCTAGCGGCATCCCAGGCAACTCCTCTGGAAATACGTCTGCAAACTCCTTCACCACCGGAAGGTGTTCTAGACCTTGTGCTACTCCCTTTTCGTTGAGCACAAGGATAACATAAAGTTTGCACCCCTTGTGGATACTCTTCCGTAACTGTAAGGAAGAGACGAACCTCAGGGATACTCCCTGGTTCCATCCTACTATCACATGTCTTTTCCCTTCATCATTGACTAAGCTCAACCGTTTCGTCTTACAGTTGAGTATCGCCTCATGTGATTCCAACAAATCCATGTCGATCACAACATCGTAAGACCCTAATATCGTGACGTACAAGTTGACCCTTGTGACGAACTCTCCCAGGTTAAGGGAACATCCCGTAACCTTTCCTCCAACCTTCTGTTTGGCTCCTGAAGCCATCTCTACAAAGCTAAACTCATCCTATTCAACTGCCTTGACCTTAATCCTTTTCAGCACTGCACCAGAAATGAAACTCTTAGTAGCTCCTAGGTCTATCAAAATACTAAGGGTCTATTCAGCGACAGTACCTGTCGTCTTGAGCACAGTCGACTGGTGCTCTGCCTGGCGGTTATTCATCGCTGCATGAATCTGATGGGCCTTGCCCATATCTCCCACTGTAGTAGGTCCGGCTGATCTGGATGCTCTGGTCCTCTCCACAGGACAGTCATGTTGGTAGTGTGGCTCCCCACATGTCCAACACCCCTTCTTCGACCCAGTAGTCCTGGTACCCGAAGTAGAAGATGACGACCCACTAGCCTGGAAACCTGGTCTGTTCTGCTGAACAAGCCTAAACTGTTGCTGCTGTGGGCGACGCTGCTGCTGCTGCTGTGGTCCTTGGTAAGGTGTCCGCTGCTGAGGCGATGGTCGTCGAGGTGTAGTGAACGTGGATCCCCTCTGGAAGCCACGATATCCCGGCGTATGTCTCGCTGGTGTCTGATGCTGCAGTGTACCAGTGGAACCCTACCCTGCTGGTCTCGATGGAGTCCTGGTCTGACCCCCGCTGATAAGCTCCTCCTCGGCTATGAGGGCCTTTTGGACAACGTCGTTCAAGGTTTGAGGCATCAGAATCCTAACCTTTGCACGCAGGCTGTCGTTAAGGCCAAGCATGAACCTGTTGACCTTGATCTTCTCAGTGTTCAGATGCGGAGCATACCGGAGCATCTCCATAAAACGTGCCTCGTACTCGGGCACTGTACGACCTCCCTGTCGTAAGGCGTTGAACTCATTGAGATGATGCTCAATGAATTCCTCAGAAAGGTACCTCTCTCGGAACCGTTCCTCGAACAGTTCCCATGACATGTCTTCAACGGCCATGTTTAGCTGCAGCAGGAGCGTCTTCCACCATAGAAGAGAGCTCCCCTTTAGTTGAAAGACCGCCATGCGAACCTTCATGTTGGAGGTATAATCACGAAGTGCGAAGCACATCGCATTGTTCTCCAACCATGCCTCGGTGGCTGCGCCGTCTGGGGCACCAAAGAACTCGGGAAATTTCACCTTCTCGAGTTCACAGTGAATGCTACCAGTAACGGCCGGTGCGCGCGGCGGAACCTCAGCAGGTGTCGGCGCCCTAGCCTCATCTCTGTCCAATCTGCTAATCAGCGCCTCGGACATGTGCTGGAAAGATCTCATCATCCCCACAACATCGGCAACTGCAATATGCTCTTGTCCAAGGATCTGCTCGCCTCCCTAGGGGTTAGACCCCTCAGGCGTGGATGCTGCTGCAGGCATCACGCCTCCTCCCCTAGCACCCTATCGTCTACCTCCGCGACGTCCTCTAACCATGATTACTTGCACACACACAATCAACTCGATCAACAACAGAATAATCAAATACAATCATGTCAACGGAACCCGTAGCGAATCCTAAGTCGTGGGTCGAATCCGCTCTGATACCATATGTAACGTACCGCCTCATTACGAAAACCATTCTAGTGACAGGTGCAATTTTTTTTTTGTGTGTGTGTTTAAGGTGTGTGCGCACGTGTAGAAGTAATAACACACTTGACTCTACCTCACCCCTTGAAAACAAAAAAGACGCAACCATGATGTTCATCACAAGAAGACCAAAGGCACATGATGAGTAACTGCAAACAATATACGACCATAGGCATAAGGTGCACAACGCAAACATTTAGCGACAAAAGTAAAACTCACCACCCGCCCATCCTACCCTGCAAGGTTAGATCCTGCAAGACACATAATCAACGCTCAAGCCCAGGTTCCCATCGATTTTAACCATTTAAGGTCTCAGGGCTGGCGACTGTTCTGAGGATTGGTCGTGAGTCAAGGTTATGGCACCATATGTGTTATAAACAACAATAAAATTTCCAAAAGCATTGTCTTGAATTATTAACCATCCTTTATTTATATCGCATATCCGGACCATGATTCTATAATTATCGTACCCCTTATATGCTACAACCCTAACCTTTCAGTGACCTTACAAGATAAAACATTCAATAAACATGAGGAGCTCTCAACTCGATGTCATCTATCATCTTAGGTTCCAATAATAATGCAATAACATCATATTTCCAAGTAACCTCATAGTTGGAATTAACAATACAATGTCATACCTAGAGATAACATCCCATTTACAAGTAATGTTATAGTTGAACAAATGCAAATAAGATCATATTTAGAACTGGCGATATCTATTGATACAATCTCTAAATGACAAGGGACAAGATTTGAAATGACATAGATCAATATCAACTGACAATACTAGTAATTATCCATAATTAAAAGTCCATGTATAGAATTAACATCAATTACCTATTCCAAGTAACCTCGTAATGGAAATGAACAATATAACAACATACTTAGAAATAACACCCTATTTATTAGTAACGTCATTAGTTGAAAATTTACAAACAAGATCATAATTAGAAATGGCAATATATAAGGAAACAATCTCTAGAATCAAGTTTGGTCACAAGCCATTATACATGTCTAAAAACAGTTATCATTTAGGTGCAATCTACATCTAGCCTTAAACAACATAAGCGTAAATGAATTACAATTTCAACTGGGTGTTATCTCCGCAATTAGTCATTCATATTGTGGGGTTATAATGATCCTTTTTTTTTTATCAAAATTCTGAGCATGTATACTGCAAAATACCAAAGACCTGATTTGTGTACCTTTTGACAACGTTTACAGAAATATATCCATAACAACGATCTATACAGCAATGGTCTACACATCGATATACAACCAGGTGTATCTCTTTAATAATGAACTATACAACAATTTTCCATACCGCAATTTACTGCAATGTGTACCTCAAAATGATCATTCTTTTAATCAATAACAATATCAAGACTTTAACCCATTTCTCAAGTCATGGCGAGGTCTATACAAGGAGCCTAATTATATATACATTCGCACATCTACTCTAACAGTAAGGGTCTATACGAAAGGCTTCAAGTACATTGTCGGTTCACCTCAGGAGATAATGTGAAGGGTGGAATCAAATTTTTCTCATTAAATGAAAGGGAAGAGTTTAAAAAAATTTAAGACAAGGTATCTGAAACCTTACAGCAAGAATCCAATTGAACTAACCTGCTGTTAGTAGTTGATACCGTAGACAACCGTTGATCTTCTTGTCATTAGAACACATTGCAAAAACGCAATAAAAACAACATTGCCAAAACACAATAAAAAAAACGCAGCAAAAAGAGCACACATTTTTAATGGAGACGCCCACAATCAATCATAAAAACGCCCAGCAAGGCACAAGGGATAGTTCCAGTCCACAAGAGGTCACGCCCACAGGAAATCGAAACACCCATCAAGGAATCAGAGCGCCCAGCAAGAAGGATTACAAGCAACAAGCAAAATCGACCCACTGTATACAGAAACGCCCAAGAACAATTGCTCACGGTTTGCAATAAAAACACCCCAAAAACAAATGGCCCACGGCAAGTGGAAACGCCCAATAAAACAGTATAAAAACGCACGCAGAGGTATGGGCATTACAACAACCCATTTTACGGCAACCCAATGCAACTGTACCACGCCCCACCCTACAGTAAACAACACACCCAACATCATTCAAAAGAATGCCCAATATCATTTTTAAATGTAGCTTATTCAAAACACAGGTTATTTAATAAAAATGCCCAACATTACTCAACAAACGCCCAAGATCATTTTTAAACGCAGCTTATTCCAACACAGGTTATTAGAAAAAGAACGCCCAACAAGAATGCTCATACTGAAGGCGAAGCACAGACCATCAACATTAAAACGCAGATCAACGCATTCAAGCCCAGATTAAAACCCAATACCTACAATGCATACCAAAAAATGCCCAACAAAATACATTCTTCGCATGGCCAAATGCGGCAGTAACGATTTCAACATTGCCAGAACAAACTCATAATAACCTTGCTGAAACAAAATTTGTCGAATATAAAAATGCCAGAACAATCTCACAATATCACATCAATAACATTAAATTTCCCGAAAGTAAAAATGCTTTCAAATTCACTAATTAAAATCATATCGTTGCCTTACGCCCGCTTTGGAAGACATCCCACGCTTCGTGCCGCGTCCCGCGCTCCGTGCCGCATCCTCCTCGCCGACCGCAGAAAGCTCACGGGTACCTCCCATCCAAATGCTAGGGGTACTCTGCTTCCCCCTTAGCCCCCCGAGTCGTAAAGGGGCCACATAAGAACCAGAGATATACTAGCTTCTCAGCTCGCCTCCACGGCTGAGCTACCACTCCAACACAGCTGAGTTAAACCCAACTCCTCACAAGCAATCCCTCAAGCCACAATTCGGCAGCGTAACGTTACGCTAACCGTTCATCCCCCCTTTTCTTCCTTCCCTTGCCTTTCTTTTATAGAAATTTGAGACCCACCTACTTTCCTAAACATTAATTAATTAATTTTTTAATGGCAAACCTCTAAACAATCTCCGCTGTCCAAGTGTTACTCATCCCTAGGGTTCTCCAAAATTAATTTCTTTTTTAAAAATTAAAAGACTCAGTTCCCTCACTCCCCCAAAAATCGCTCCTTAAATTACTCCTAGGGTTCCTAGATCCCCTTTCATGCTTTTAATAACATTCCTAAAATAAAGTTTCTGATTTTTAGTAACTCCTAAATGTTGATTCCTTTTCGCTTTTTACCCTATGTCTCCTACTTTCCATTTTTAAGTTTCCTTTATCACAAGTTTCCTCATTTCCATTTTTTTTTTATTCCTCTCTTTTATTATTATTTTATTATTTTTTTTTCTTATTTATTATTATTTTTTTTAAACCCAAAATGATAAATGCGCTTAATAGTCTTTTCAAAATGTTTTTAAAATACTAACTTTTATACCCCCCTCTCTTAGATAAATTTAATCTTCTTTAAAATTTAAAAATCCTTGGTTTCAATTAATTTACCCCCCTCATTTCTTTACCCCCTTTACTTCTAATAAGACTTTAATTAACACCTAGGAGGGTTTTAGTTTACGCCCTATGTTTATTTTTGGAGGAACTTTTCTTAGGGCTTGTCAAAATTTGTCTTAGAGATGTTTTAATTTAGGTTTTGATTTGAATAGGGCGAAAATTTAATTAGGGGAGTCGTTTTTAAGAATTTTATCAGGCGTTAAGTTCTAGGGTCATCTAGGTTGTTTCATCATCATCATTAATGCGACGTGCCCTTTAGGATGCACTACATGCTCCAAAGGTGCCACTCGCCTTGTTTGCTTCGGTTGCGTGACGTGCCCTTCAGGATGCACCACGTGCTCCAAGGGTGCCACTTGCTGATTTGCATTTCTTTGCGCGACGTGCCCTTCAGGATGCACTACGTGCTCCAAGGGTGCCACTCATTGATTTGCATTTCTTTGCGCGACGTGCCCTTCAGGATACACCACGTGCTCCAAGGGTGCCACTCGCTGACTTGACGGATTGGTAGACTCTATAACCCCTGGAGTCAACACTCCGCCAGGTGAACTTGTGGGAGACTAAGGGCTCTAAGGAATAAGGCCCCCGCCTTATTGCGCGCCCCTTAGAATCATCGTGAGCGACTGTCGCAGTCTGCCCTCATGGCATCGTGGATCCTCTAGAACTAGGTAATCATTAACCTACAGTTCGAGCCATGACGAGAGTGCTAGTAGGCCGTGGCAGGGCTGCTATCCACACCTCACCCTCAATCTCTCTGGAACTCGTGTGTGGCCCCTTTAATCCATATGTGAGTCTGGTCGGCAAGCTATCGTCATCCTGCATCATCAACCATCATGTCAGATCATGTCAACTACATATCATAAAATCAATAGCATATCATCAAAACAAAACAATATCATCGTAAATGAAACAACTCAAATAGCCCACTCCCTAACTCAATCCGGAGTGCAAGGGAGTTCCAGCGATGCCTCTGCATCCTCAAGGTCCGAAACCCTGCACACTCAATGAAACTGAGTCAGCAACACCTGTCTACACCAAAGTAGTAAAAACATCCTGTCATATAGCTTAATGCATCATAATGAAGGAAAAAAATTTATCATCATAAAAATCCAGATCACTTGCGAGCAAGTGTCCTCAAAGAATAAGTTTGGTAAGCGCACCAGAGCGGGATGTTACAATTCCAATGAATTGAATGGTCTCTATGCCCAAAGTGTCATATCGACCCTACCATAGTCACATGGCCAATCGTCCTCCGCACTCTCCACATTTATTTTGAGAAGACTAGGCATCGCTTAGGTTTTACGTGGGTCTCCAGTTTTCCATTGTTGCGTTCTGCGAAGAGGTTTTGTGCAACAATATGTTGGAGCGAAGTTTTTTGTCATGGTGGTTGTATCAAGATTGTACGAGACGACAGGGTTCACATTCCTGGTAAGTTCTTTCCCTACGTACGCTACTATGGTTGATAAAGAAAATGGTGCAGTAATTTACATATTTCTTTTCATTTGGTGTAATCTATCTGTAATGCTTTGATTCCATCCTGAAATCTTGTAGAAGTGGTTTTATTGAGTTTAATGTTGTTTCCTTCTCTAGTTATGGAGAGGAAGTACTAGCTTCATTTATCTATGTTTTGGGACCTAGGGTTTTCGGTGGCAACCTCTCATGAACCAGGATTCATAATCAAATTCCTCGAGAGTCTGAGGGAGGGTTTTCTCTTGTAGGGATAACCCTAGTGTGTGCTTGGTTTTAAATGAATGGTACAAGCATGACCTTACCTCCATAGCGTCATAGAGAAATTATCTGGACCTTCGCCTGTGTTACTCATAAATCTTTTCCAATGACGTATACTTTACAAAACATTTGGTGGGAACAACTTTGTATTACTGATAGCTTATATAGTCATGTTTCATTTGGTTCTGATCAACTAGACTCCATTAGTTAAGCATATTCCAAGTTTAAAAAAAAATAAAGAACTTATACTCTGTTTAGGCCAAGGTATATGTGCAGTTTATGTTTTCATAAGGATTTTTGTATAGTCGATTACTAATGATGGGACTTGTCTGATGCGAGGGTACCCATTAGTGAGTTATGGCGCTATCCACTCTCGACCCTGGGTGTCTGTCCTGACAGAAGACAATAAGAAGAAATAAAAGGTCTCAAGATTCACGAATTCAAAGTTAAGTGGCGTCTTTGTAGGATGTATTAATATTCATATGCTTCTTTAAGTCTTCCTCATATATAAAATGTTAATCTCTGACTGCTAAATTTTTCTAGGGTTTTGTTTACATGAAGAATTTAGATGTTCATCTGCGAGCCCGATCTAAAAGGTAATTGAGTTCCCTGTTATAACCCCTCCAGAACTTGATCAGTCCCGGTTGCGAACATGTAATCACTCACTATAGTCTTTTTTCTCAGTTTCCTATTGGATTTGAAAGGGGAAAAATTCCCAATGTAACATAATGTTTGGCCCAGTTATTATAGTATGACTCTGGTAGCGATTTATCTACAAGACTATCCTATTCTTTTGAATCTAATGAAATGACTATTGAGTGCATCGTTCGGGTATCACCTTACTCGAGAATTTATTTACTGTGATTATATATTAGATTGAATGTTCTATTTAAATTCTAGGTGTTTGAAATTTGAAGGTATTAGATCTACAATACCATATATACCTCATTTACTTTCATTCGACCTTCTTTATATATATGTATATATATATATATTTCCGATATGCTTCGTTCTAAGTTTGTAGTAATTAGATTGGAGCTAAAATGGGGTGAGTAAGGTTACGATTCTATGATGTATTTCTAGAATGAGGACCTAGACACATATATAGGTTTATGTACATCCATACCCATGCATCTGTCATTATGTCACAGGGGGTTTATGATATTTTGTAATTTTCAGCTATATGTACAAAAATGTAAGAATTATATTCCCTTTTTATGTTGAACACCGAATGGGCATTTTTACATGTATACCATTACTCTGTGATTTAATACAGTGGTTATCTTTCCAGATGGATCTTTTATTTCTTGTAAATAGAAAACTACGCTTAGATGTTCTATCAGTATGTGGTTTATGACATTCATGCATATCTTTACCTTTACTCTTACAGAGTGACCTACTTCTATAATATCCTATAATTTGTAACATCCTGCTCTGGTACACTGAGAAAACTTATTATTTGAGGACACTTGCTCGCAAGTGATCTGGACTTTTATGATGTTAGACCATTTATACTTGATTATGGTACGATTGACAGACGACATGATGTGTTACTATTTGATGTAGACAGGTGCTATTGACTCAGTTTTATTGAGTGTGCAGGGTTTTTGACCTTGAGGATGCAGAGGCATCGGTAGAACCCCCTTGGACTCCGAAATGAGTCAGGGAGTGTGCTTTTGGGTTGATTTAATTACTGTGATGTTTCATTGATTTGATGAGTTGATGTTGACATTTCTAACATGATTGTTGATGATGCGGGCTGACGATAGCTTGTCGACCAGACTCACATATGGAGTAAAGGGTCCACACATGATTTGCAGAGAGGTTGAGGGAGAGGGGTGGACAGCAACCCTTCCACTGCCTACTAGCACTTTCGTCGTGGCTCGAACTGTAGGTTAACGATTACCTAGTTCGAGAGGATATATGATGCTATGAGGGCAGACTGCGACAGTCGCTCACGATGATTCTAAGGGGCGCGCAATAAGGCGAGGGCCTTATTCCTTAGAACCCTTAGTCTCCTACAAGTTCACTTGGAGGAGTGTTGACTCCAGGGGTTATATATGTCTACCAATCAGTTCAGTTGGAGAGTGGCACCCTTGGAGCACGTGGTGCATCCTGAAGGGCACGTCGCACAAAAGAAACTCAGTTGGCGAGTGTCACCCTTGGAGCACGTGGTGCATCCTGAAGGGCACGTCGCACAAAATAAATTCGAGAGGCGAGTGGCACCCTTGGAGCACGTGGTGCGTCTTGAAGGGCACATCGCAATAATGTTGGATGAAGGAGTCAGCCTAAATGACCCTAAGACATCAACACCTGAATAAATCCTTAAACAATTCCCCTAACTAGGCGTCGCCAGTTCAGAATTTGAGCCCTATGTCAAAAAAAAAAACATAATTCAAGACTATACATTAATATTCATTACCCCTATGATTTGCAACCTCCACCTAAAGCAAGGAGTTTCCTTTCTTAATTAAATACATAAAACAATTCCTCCGTTAATTGATATCATAAAGTAATTCCTTACTTAATTGCGTACATAAGGCCTTTCCTCATTCCCAGTAATAATCTTGATAATTTGTCGTTTTAGTGAAGGTACTACTACTTCGCCCTAACATAATAATCAAAACTTAACCATCTCCTAACAACAACGCCACTATATTCTAGCTCACAATATCTTTGCAATTCAAATAACATTAGAATTTCATTTCCTACTAGCTAAGCATTAACAATACAGGTGCTAATAATAAAATTGAACACAAAAAAACCCACCTAAGCTAATGTGAGTCTTCATAAAGTGTGTAGGGTAAAATAAAGAGATTTAAGAAATTAATTCATTTAGGTGGTTGTAAATTTGAAAAGAATAAATTAATTAGTTAACTAAAGGGAGTTTAAAAGAAAAAAAAATAAAAAATATATATATATATATATATATATATGAATTTAAAAAAATATATGTATAATGAAAAGATGCTTAGGCGCATTTACCTTATTGAGTTTTCAAGAAAGAAATTAAAAAAAATAAAAAATAAAGAAAAGGGGGGGAAAACTTAAAAGAAATATGATTTAGGGTTTTTGAGGAAAACCTAATGGGATGAGGTCAAAAAAAGGATAAAAGAAAGGAGATGGGGGAAAAGAAGGGGATCTTCTATGAGATAGGGTTATGTTGTCAAAACTGCAACTGGAATGATTGCTTGTAGGAGTTGGGGACTTTCTCAGCGGTGACTTGAGTGGTAGCTCAGCCTTGGAGGCGAGCTGGGAAGCTAGGTACTATTTGGATTGTGTGTGGTCCCTTTACGGCTCAGGGGGCTAAGGGGGAAGCAGAGTACCCCTAGCGTTTGGCTGGGAGGTACCGTTGTAGTCTCGACGGTCGGCGAGCGGGAGCGGCAGGAGCGCACGGTCATCGCCGAAGCGAGAGATAAGGATACGGTATGATTTCTGTTTCATTAGGTTAAAATGTGATATGATTTCGTTTTAACGGATGCATATGGATGGAAAGGACGAATTAAATAGTTACTCCTATAGCTGAACTGTGTAACTGCTGTTTTATTTAAAACTCTAAGGTAGTGATAGTAACCATGTTTTTATTTTCACTGGAGAACCTGGCCATGCACTCCTCTTAGTGTTCCCTACGTTTTTATAGTTTAAATCTCCCCTGCGTTTCTTTTTTCAGTGGAATTTCTCTGCGATTTTGGGTAAAAACCCATGCGTGTATATGGTGAACTTTCTCTGCGTGGTTGGGTTTTATTCCTAAGTGGTTTCTTATGGCCGCGGGCGTTCAATGTTTTATGAGGGTGTTCAATGATTTCAGTGGGCGTTTCTAAATAGATGAAGGGGCATTTCGTTGTGTAGTCCGTTCTGAGATTCGTCCCTCGCACTCTCATCTGCGTGTCTATTTGAGATTCGTCTCTTAAATGTTCTGGGCTTTACCCAGTAGTTTGGTCGTCGAATGGCATATCCGTTGCGTGGGGATACAATGATTTTAGTTTGCAAGACGTGCCCTCTATGTGCGCCGTTCTATCCATGTAGCTTGGGGGACAACGAAGGGTTTATTAGGTTGCTCGTAATAACCAGAGAAGCGCATTCAGTGAACGCGTGCCTACAGCTGTGAGCTCCAGCTAGCTTACCTACCCTGATGAGTTTCAGTCGTACATCACTCGGGCCTCCAGTTGTCATGCATCCAGAGTTTAGGGGAGGGGGAGTCCGCGTGAGTCGAAGGGGGCTCACAACCCTTTTTTTATATAAAAAGAATTTCTTGAGGCACGAATATTACGCCCTTTGGATTTTAACCCTCGTCTGTCTTTAAATTAAATTTTCCTTTATTCTTACTGTATGAGAATGCCAGATTTATGAACGAGAGGCCCCGACAGTTAATGCCTTGGCCCAGTCCCTATCTTAAAGGTCCCATCGCGTGGGTTAATTTTTGTTAGCGGCTTGTTGAGAGTTCACTTGGCCTGATTCATCGACGGGGACACATCAACAATTAGATGTTCCAGTAATTGTATTGCAATTCGAACCACTAAAATCACAGTCATTATTGCTGGCTGTTATTTAATCTAGTTAGAACCATGGTTAGACGTAACTGTCTGGCAGCGGCCGTCTTGGGGATGTGAGCCAGTGCGTAGCCCGAGATAGCTTCCAGTCCCCTCCTTATAGTCGTGTTAAAGCCGTGTCTACCTCCTGCCTCTCCCTTCCTCACGATTTCCACTTCCAGCTGTAATAGAAGAACGTGATTTTCAATGCGTTCCAGTTTCCTGAAAATAATAAAATAACTACCGAACTGAATACCTTTTTGGAGGAGTAGTTACCAGAACCGATTTTCTGTTGACATGGACAGAATGTGATATTCTTAGTATTGTAGCTTCCATGAAAATGAATAATTAGCGAACAACAGAGGGATTCCCGGTGTCAATAACAGAAATGAGTTTTAGTTAAAATAGAGGATTTGAGTTGCATTAAAAGAGTATTTTACCATCCAAATCACCCTATGTTTCCTTTGATTTTTATTTACTATGTTAAATTGCGATTATTATTTACCATTGATAAGTAATTGTTAGTTTTAGTTACAATGTTAATTTGTTTCCCATGGAATTTGGTTATTATGATAATCGTCAATTGTTTGACTACATGTCTTGAAAAGAAGCCATTGTTAGTTTTAGTCACAGTGCTAATATGTTTCCCATGAAATTTGGTTATTAGGATAATCGTCAACTATTTTAACTACATCCCCGGATGGGGTGACACGCGATAGAGAAGAAGTGCCACCAGGACTCACACTCAGCGCTGGTTAATAGATGATGACCGCCACCCTCGCGCGACATTTAACGTTGATGGACGGCCATAGCAGAGGACAGTCGAAGGAGGTACTCCTCCCTTGCGCGACATTTAACCTCCCATACGCATATGAATTCATGGCTATTATGGATGGAAGGAGGAGTAGGCAGTTGGATTATGGTTTTTATTTTGAGCCCGAGCAACGGAGGAAGGCTCCTGGTGCGGCATCAACAGGGTTACTTACCGCCTTCTATCAGTATTCTGGGGAGTTTTTCCAGGGCTGGTGGCTTCTCTGTGGGTTTCAACAGAGCTAGCTTGCCTGCGCTTGGCACCCGCAGCCACTCTCGAGTTGGTTCTCTTCCAACTCTGCTCTGCATTTGACTGGCATTTTCTTTGATATAATGGTCAGGAGACGAGGAAACCCTCGTCGGGGTTCTGCCTGGGTAGCGCACAAAGCGCAGAGGCACCAGGAGGAGGATCTTGAATGGGCCTTGGCTCTGGCCTCTTCCATCCTCAGGAAGAAGGCACGGGTTGAGAGGAAGGCGGTGCTCAAAACCATTGTCGAGCAAGGTGCTGGCTGTAGCAGCACTGAGAAGGAGACCGAGCCTGCGGATTTGTTTTCAGGTTGTGTTGTGGAGGAGGACCTGTCAATTAGGGACCTGCCATGTTATGAGATGCCAAGCGCCAGAGAGACGCTCAGCAGGCAGGATAACAAGTGCGCCCCGAATAAGGATGACGATCTTTCGGGCTGCGTGGTGGAAGAAATTCCATGGATGAGTGACCTACAAGCCACTGATGCAGAGAATATGGTGACAGTTGAAACGACAACGGTTGGCATTGGCGAAGCTGTGGATTGGAAGGCTGCTCCTCCTAGTGTCCTGAGTGGCGGAACGCATGGTCCCATCCTCAATGATGAACACCTGGCCTTGGTGTTTGAGCTCCATAGCCACATTGCGTACTTGGAACACAAGGCTCTCATCATGAGACATCGTATAGATTTTCTCCTCGACGCGCTCTCCGGGGCCCCAGCTCAGCGCAAGTGCCCCCTGTGCATGCAGACTTTTGCCATTTCAACTGGAGCTGGTGGGAGCGACACGTCACCGGGTTTTCCAGGTTTTTAGTCTTTATGTGTAATTGCTATAGGTTTATCTGGACCACTGGCATCTGTCCTGGTTTCCTACGGGCAGGACAGATGTCTCTTCTTTTAATATACTACTGTATAACTGCTAGATGTTTCCCAATAATGTTGGTTTCCGGTTACCGGCAGCATTTTTTGGTGACTGTAGCTATGAAGTTGTTTACTTTGTCAAAGTTTTGAGATAATATATTATAGCAGGTACTACACCTTTTTTATTTAAAAAAAAAAAAAAACTATTTTAACTACAAGTCTTGAAATGAAGCCATTGTTAGTTTAGTTACAATGCCAATATGTTTCCCATGGAATTTGGTTATTAGGATAATCATCGATTATTTTTAGCTACATGTCTTGGAATGAAGCCATTATTAGTTTTAGTTACCATGCTAAGGTGTTTCCAAGTTGAATTCCATTATTCTGTTAATCATCGATTATTTACTTCCCATGTCATGTACGGAAGGTTATTATTAGTTTAAGGTTCATTGCTATTTATTGTAAAAGCAAATACATAGTTATTGATGGTAGGGATTTTGGTAGTTAAGATATTATTCATATCAAAAGAAAAGTAAATTCATTTGTATTTAATGGCACTTATAACGCGATGAAGAAGGCGAGATAGGATTATTTAATAGGTAAGAGTAATTCTACTATAATAAAGTTGAGGGTCATTTCGTGGCAAGGATATTGAGGTAAAATGTGAGGTTGTTATTGTTCTAGGGTAGTGTTATTGTGTTTTCATCATATGGGAATGTACAAGATATAAGGTGATTGTTATGTAATTGCAATGTCTTTTGAATGTAAAGCCATGGTAGTTTATCGTTGAACCAGGTAGTGTAATATCCTCGCCTTTTCGAAAAAGTGCTCGTAGCCTTGAGAACGTAAGAAGGTAAGGTCCTTGTTATGGATACCATGTGGTTGTAGTATAAATGTAATGGTCATGGGAAGGAATTTTTATTTTTATAATTGCGACACAAGGGTAAGGCCCTTAACTAAGGGAAAAAGCTATTTAGATTTACCTTATGCTAGTGTACTTGCGGTTAACAAAATTAAATGGGAAATGGGCTAATAATCTATCACGATTGAGTCAATAGACATTGCCTGGTCATTAATTTTAGTGGTCGTTGTCTGAGTCTGTGTCTTGCGCCTTCCGTAGAAGACGTGGTTGACCTTTTTCTATGGTTGCGCTGGGTTGTAATAATTGTTGATTGGACTGCTTTTGTCAGGTGGGATGGAGACACCTTCAGTAGCCTTAGTATATATGTCTGTGTGTTTTTCTGCGTCAAGAATCCAATGTCGTATCAAGAGTCTCGGGCCCTTTAAAGGAAGGGTTTCCACTCTTGCAACACACCTGAGGGGATTACTAATTTCTGCCTGAGCAGTCGGCCAGGAGCCTATCTGACCTCCTCTCTCTCCGGAGAAGAGGACTAATATTAAACGCCCTGCTTTCCTGTGCAAAAATAGTAAAACCTACTACCATGCATTCTACCTTCTGTGTTCGTACGGTACGTAACCCAGTACGTCGTTTATTGTTGAAGAGATTGTGGGGCGCTTTTGTCTTGGGAAGTATTTTCTTGCAGTTACTTGTTGTGCGCCTTGCGTCTTCTTGTTGTGATCATCGTGCTGGAATCTTGTTAGTCATCGGGTGGCGACGTAGAGTCTGGTGTGTTTGTTTCCCCTCCTACACGCACGCACACACTTTTAAAAAAAAATAAAAAAAATTGCACCTGTTACCAGCGTTGTGGTAGTAATGAGGAGGTCATTACATAATTGAACAACTTGATTTATTCCATCTGATCTGGAATGGTACCGAGTTTCTTTAAAATAGAGAGAAGTCTCAAACTCTCCGATTCGATATTTTCTTTATGTAAAAAGGGTTGATTGCCAATTGATATCATCTAGTTACTTATATCATGTGACATCAGATTTCTGTATAAGTATGGTTTGTTACAGTTACACCATTTTGTTAAATAGTGATNATATATGGTTTGGAGAGTCCATGTCGTCCTGTGTCTCTTCCCTTCAATATTATTAGTGAAGGGAAGGCTCAACTATATAATACGACTCTCAGAACCTTACAAAGATATACATAAACTTATTGAATATACAGATATGTTCAATTCCCAAATTATACATAGGTAGTTCCCTAGAATTTCCAATTGCAGAAGTGGAAATTCCAGAACTAGGCTATCGATTATAAACTTCCCATAACAACTAAATTTCATCCACGGATAAAAATTATCTCACCATTAGGACCAAACAGCTACATTATAACATATATATATAATTCATTCAAAGAAAAGAAGGAGGATAATAAGATATCTGAACCAGTTTGTGGGAAAACAAACGAAACAACCATGTTCCTCCCAACCGTAGAATAGGGTAGCCAAGTTACTTGCCTAGTTCACCCCCTAGCCTGACCATGAGTCCATGAGGGCTAACTTGGAAAAATCCTCCTCAGAAATGTCTTTCAATTTCAGCAGACTCCTCTTGCCTCACACTCAATTCGTAGTGTTCATAATAGAAAGGAACCAGTTGTCTCTCCTCCTCGCATACTAGGCAGTGTCCTGCCTCCTCACATATGCTATTTATCCATAAAAATAAAAAAATCCTAGGTCCTTTGCCCTCCCTTGGGAATTTTCACATCTTTCTAAATCCCTGATTTTCAAGGCCTGCCAATGGACAAATATCGGATTTTCCACTTGTAACAATCAGCCCAAAGGTAATTCCAACATGTTCCCCACTCATGGAGTCATGGTCAGTTGATTTTAACATGGTTGTTCCATTTGTCCTCCTGCAATCAATATAAAATGTTTTGTTTTCATACAAGTGTCATAGTCAAATAGTTAGTTGGGTCAAATTAGATATCTTACCAACAGTCATAATAATTAATTACAATTATCAAATTCAAAATTCGGAATTTCCATAAATGGAAAAAAATTTCCAAATTCGATTTTACTAAAATGGAATAATTTTCCAAAAATACTTTATTTTTGTGGATGTCACAGTAGTACTACAATTCTTGAAGGAAGGGAAACTATTAATAAACCTGAATAAGTGTACATTCATGCAGCGAGAATTGGTGTACCTGGGTTTAATGGTTTCATAAGAAGGAATTAAAATGGATCCTGAGAAAGTGAAGGCTATTATTGACTAGACAACACCAAGATGCACATTCGATGCGAGGAGATTCCATGGATTGGTAGGATTGTGACGAAACTTTACTAGGCACTTTAGCCAAATATGTGCACATGTTATAGAATGTATGAAGAAAAGAGTGTTCCAGTGGACTATAGCAGTAGAGAATTCATTTGAAGAATTGAAGAAAAGTTAACAAGGAAACCAATATTAACATTAGCACATTTTAGCAATGTTTCAAGTTTATTGTGATGCCAGTGGAACAACAATCGTAGAAGTTCTAAGTCAAGAAGGAAGACCCATTGATTTTTTCAGCAAGAAGTTCAGCTATTCCAAAAAGAAGTACTATGTTTATGATCAATAATTTTATGCTATTGTGAAATCCTTGAAGAAATGGAGACATTATCTACTGCTGAAGGAGTTTGTCTTGTTCACAGATCAAAAAGATTTGCATTACATTAACAACCAAGGTAATTTGAATCAAAATCATACTAAATGGGTAAAATTCTTGCGAAGCTATTCTTTTGTGTAGAAGCACAGGTCCATGAAGTCTAATAAGGTAGCTGATGCATTAATTCAGAGGACAACGTTACTTAATACTATGTAGGCAGAAGTGGTAAGTCTGAATTGTTTAAATACATTGCATAAATAAGATGTAGATATCTTAGAAGATTGGAAGGCGTGTAAGGAGTATTGGAGTTTAGACAGAACATCGTATCTATATTACCATATCCAAGAAGGGCTTTTGTTTAAAAATGAACCATTGTGTATTCTCAGAAGTTCCATATGGTTGAATCTCATTAAATAATTTCATATTGGTGGTTTAGGAGGACATTTTGGGATTGATAAAAAAACATCCTTGGTGAAAGAGATATATTTTTGGGCCAACATTAATAAATATGTCCAAAATTTTATTGACGGTTGTAGGATATGTCAACCAGAAAAAGGAAAAAGTAAGAATATGAGAATCTATACTCCATTTCCAGTACCCAAAGGACCTTGGGAGGATATCAGTATGGGTTTTGTCTTAGGATTGTCTATGACATAGAGAAAACATGACTCAACAATGGTAGTTGTGGATATATTTAAAAAAATGGAACACTTCATAGCATGTAAGAAGACTATTGATGCTTGTGAAGTAGCTGCATTATTTTTCAAAGAGGTTGTTAGATTTCATGGATTACCACGGAGACTTACTTCAGATCGAGATACAATATTCCTTGGGAATTTTTGGAGGAAACTCTGGAAAAACCTAGGCTCACATTTGTTATGCAGTTCAGCATATCATCCTTATATGGAAGGTTAGACATAAGTAGCGAACATGAGTCTAGGAAATGTTTTCAGAAATTTAAGTGGACAGAATCCTAGTCAATGGGATTTAGCATTATGCCAAGTTGAGTTCAATATAATGATTCGGTGAACATATCTATGAGAAAGAGTCCATTTCATATTTTTTATGGAAGGTCGCCAAAATGTGTGGTAGATTTGGTTGCATTTCCATATTTTGAAGGAAACAATAGTTTTGATGCAAATAATTTTGTGGACAATATGCATGAATTACAAGAGCATGTACAAAAGAAATTGCAGACCAGTAATGAAAGTTATAAACAAAGTGCATATCAACATAGGATACATAAGGTATTTTGAGAGGGTGATTTGGTCATGGCTCACTTGAGGAAGGATCAATTTCCTTGAGGCACATATAATAAACTCAAGTACAAGAATATAGGAACATGCCAAATTCTGAAAAAGATGTATGATAATGCTTATCGACTGGAACTTTTGGAGAATTTTGACATATCTCCTAAATTCAATGTTGTTGAATTCAATGAGTTTCATGAATGGGAAAAAATATTATATGAAGGTACCCTCAGCAAATGGGAACATCATCTACCAATTAAGTCAGAGGAGCAAATTGAATAAATTCTCGCTGCGCGAGTTGGTAAGAAGATTTTCCACAAGGAGTACATGGAATATTTAATCAACTGGAAGCATCGAGGGGAAGAGGTTGCATTGTAGGTGACTAAAAATCAGTTAGGACATGTGAAAAACTCTTCACCTCAGAATTAATATACACATGATTTGGAACACATGTTTTTCTTACTAGGGTTGTCTGATTCAGGAGCATCCTTGGGCTCAGACAAGCCACATCACCAAAAAATATCTCTATTCGTCAAATTACGAAATAAGTCGAATAAGGATTGTGTTAGTGGTCCATTTTATCTAATCAGTTTGATATCAATTCAAACGATTGTTACTCATGCAACTACTCTTGTGTATGTTGAAACTCGCACTGAAACTTGTGCTGAAACTCATGATGAAACTTGTGTTGAAACTCTTGTGTATGGTGGAAGTTTATAAGTGTCGCAATGTTTATTCATTTTCAATGTTGTGACCACACACATTTGACTTCTCCATGATGGAATTATTCATTATGAGTTGCAGCCATGTGGTAGGAATGTTCTTTCGCCCAACATAAGTTTGTTAACACCAAGAAGAAGCTGAATTGTCAGGCAGTTTTGGTAACTGTCCATTGTTAGCAATAGAAGGAAAATCAATTCAGAGGATAAGGGAGGATTTTAAAGAGGCATGGACATGATGGAGAAGGGGTTGATGAACCATGAATTAGGTGAATCGTGGAAGGAATACTTGAGATAAGTATTATAGGTTGGGAGAGCACGTAGGAAGGGAGAAACAAAGTCTCAAAACACACACACAGACCATTACCCTTTGAGAAATTTTCTAGTGGTTTTTAGCCATGCAAGAAACCATTCAAGACAATCTTTTAGAATAGGAAGGATGTAATGTAAAAACAATTATCTGCATTGAATCAATAAAGGAATGGTGATTCATTTTGTGGGGTTTTTGGTGCTTAAGTTTCCAGTTGATTTCCTTATTATTTCACAATAGTATATCTGTGTTTTTTTGTTGTGTATTGTGTAACAGGGTGTTTGTTGTAATTATTTGTCTATTTCAGTTTGACCCTCCCTCCATTATCTATCTACTTCTGAAATATGAAAGACTATGTTCTTTCATAGAACAATTCATTCAAGCTACCACTCGATCATTGAAAATACAATTTCTTCTTATCATCAATTGTGTATTTGTAATGAATCACAATACTATTTTCTTCTATCTTCCCAAATACATAACTCGATGTATTTTTCAGAAAAAAATTCTAGATATTGATTCATTCTATTGACATACTTTCATCCATCGAAATACATAGCTCTTTGTATTCACCAATTATATACAAAACTAGATACTAAATGTATCTAGAGTTCAGTCTTACAACATGGCCTTTTTCATCTCACAAGTACACAAACTGTAGTCACAACCTAATAGCAATGTTCTTTCCAACATACATAAATCACTCTATTAGTTAATAAACACAATATCTTTGGTCAAGTTATTATTTTCTAAAAAGTATTAGAGTTTCTTCATTGAATTTGACATGATTTATTTTTTTACAAACTAGAAATAATATTAATACATACTTATACTCACAACAACATATGAAAACACTCAATTGCTACTGGATCCATGGAAATGTTTCCCCTTTTGAAAGTGAAAATTGTGGCTTCTATTGTGGACACATATGGATGGTAGATGAATCAACATATTTATTATCGACACTACCACTTTGTTCTTGCAACCCTCTTGACTGGTGACTAGACTATGATAGAATTCAAGGAAACAACGACTCTTAACCTTGCAAGAACAAAGTGATATTGTGGATAATAAATATGTTTGTTCATCTACCATCTCTATGTGTCCACAATGGAAGCCACAATTTTCACTTTCAAAAGGGGAAACGTTTCCATGGATCCAGTAGAAACTGAGTGTTTTCATATGTTGTGTTGGAAGATTCATTGTTGTCATTGATGCCAACCCTAGTCATGGGTTTTGGACCAAACGATTGATAAAGGTATTTGGACATGAAGGACAATGCACATGCATATACAACACCCATGAATGGATAGTATACATCATGTTGTTTCTGGTGGTATGTGGCACGTCACATGGATCCTCATGGTTGCAGAGAAATTAATTTTTGAAGATGACAAAGTGAATTGAAGAAGGAAGTACCTGTAGACCCTTAAAATAATTAAAGAAAAGAATTACAAAATAAGAAAGTGTCAGGTCGGCCTTAATGTTAAAATGAAGTGACATAAATGGTATAGTAAACATCATTATACATTCATTTGATACAAGTCAACTTTCAGAGGTAATAAGAAGATTAGAAGGCCATATCTCAAGGGAGGATGAAGTCTTTCGGTGATGAGTTCTAAGGTATGTTATTTTCAGGTCATCTTACCTTTTTTGCTATAACATTTTTTCTAGAATGATTCAGATGGTGAAATCGCTATGGTATTGAGAAGACATATTAAGGTACCTATGGTAAAAAAAATATCTCTTGATTCACTATACTTATGGAGATACACTCTATGAAGGATAGGGTTTTTGACCAGTCCTGAAGCTAGTCAATAAATAGGTGTTCTAGGTAAAACAGTCATAACTTTTTCATACATAATCCAAATGAAGCGAGCAACTTCCAATGGAAATCGTATAGACTTTTGTTTCTTGTGTGTGATTTTCAGAATCAGATTTTAAATATTGAGCGTGGGGCATGCTGTACAGGTTGGGTCTTCTGAAAGACCAAAATTGAATAAAGTCTACCATTCTTTCTATAACCTCTTTTTGGGGAGGATTCAAGGAGTGAAAATTAGAGGAGTTTTAGAGAACACATTGAGTAATATTATCTATAGTATTAGAGTACTCCAAGAATTGAAGAATTGAAAAAATTGAAGAAGTCTCAGGAAGCATTATCAGGTTCTATGTGATGATTGGTTGATGGTGATGATTTAATGTAAAGTTTTATTATCTCTCATATATTCTTGGGTGGAAGGAAGGGG
>ML781078.1:87050-100073 GCA_009831015.1 Picea engelmannii
GGTTGTTGTCATTGATGTCAACCCTAGTCATGGGTTTTGGACCGCAAGATTGATAAAGGTATTTGGACATGAAGGACAATGCACATGCATATACAACACCCATGAATGGATAGTATACATCATGTTATTTCCGGTGGTATGTGTCATGTCACTTGGATCCTCATGGTTGAGGAGAAATTAATTTTTTAAGATGACAAAGTGAATTGAAGAAGGAAGTACATGTAGGCCCTGAAAATAATTAAACAAAAGAATTACAAAATAAGAAAGTGTCAGGTTGGCCTTAATGTTAAAAGGAAGTGACATAAATGGTATAAATAAACATCATTATACATTCATTTGATACAAGTCAAATTTCATAGGTAATAAGAAGATAAGAAGGCCAAATTTCAAGGGAGGATGAAGTCTTTTGGTGATGTGTTCTAAGGTATGTTATTTTCAGGTCATCTTACCATTTTTGCTATAACTTTTTTTCTAGAACGATTCAGATGGTGAAATAGTTATGGTATTGATAATACATATCAAGGTACCTCTGGTAAAAATTTCAGCTCTTGATTTGCTACACTTATGGAGATACACTCTATGAAAGATAGGGTTTGTGACCAGTCCTGAAGCTAGTCAATAAATAGGTGTTCCAGGTAAAAATGTCATAACGTTTTCATACATAATCCAAATAAAGTGGGACCACTTCCATTGGAAATATTACGGACTTTGGTTTCTATTCTGTGAGTTTCAGAATTGGATGTTAAATATTGAGTACGGGGCATGCTGTACAAGTTTGGTCTTCTGAACAGACCAGAATTGAATAAAGTCTACCATTCTTTCTATAACCTCTTTTTGGGGAGGATTCAAGGAGTGAAAATTGGAGGAGTTTTAGAGAACACATTGATTAATATTATGTACAATATTAGAGTACTATAAGAATTGAGGAATTGCAGAAATTGAAGAAGTCCCAGGAAGCATTATTAGGTTCTATGTGATGATTGGTTGATGGTGATGATTTAATGTAAAGTTTTATTATCTCTCATATATTCTTGGGTGGAAGGAAGGGGAAAGGATGGAGAGTTCAACTATCTCTTTATATTGGAGGATTGTATATTCCTCTTGGATGTTTATCCCTCCCTCTACATTTGGATGCTGTAGCTACCTTTGGAAGTCATTACTTCCCTTAAAAAATAACTATTGATTATTTCTCATATATCATGCATGGTGTATTATGGTGTATTGGTGTAACTCTTATACTAGTGTTCATTACTGCTTGGATATAGTTGAATGGTTTAAGTATAAGTTGACAAAGGTTTTAAATTGTACTTGATATTGATTCACCCCCCTCTCAATATCAACATGTTGTTGTGAGTATAAGTATGTATTAATATTATTTCTAGTTTGTAAAAAAATAAATGATGTCAAATTCAATGAAGAACCTCTAATAATTTTTAGAACACAGTAAATTGACCAAAGATATTGTGTTTATTAACTAATAGAGTCATTTATGTATGTTGGAAAGAACATTACTATTAGGTTGTGACTACAGTTTGTGTACTTGTGAGATGAAAGAGGCCATGTTGTATGACCGAACTCTAGATACATTTAGTATCTAGACTGATTTCCTATATAATTGGTGAATACAAAGAGCTATGTATTTCAATGGATGAAAGTATGTCAATAGAATGATTCAATATCTAGACTTTTAATCTGAAAAATACATTGAGTTATGTATTTGGGAAGACAGAAGAAAATAGAATTGTGAGTCCTTACAAATACACAATTGATGATAAGAAGAAATTGTATCTTCAATGATCGAGTGGTAGCTCAAATGAATTGTTGTGTGAAAGAACATAGTCTTTCATATTTCAGAAGTGGATAACATATGAAAACTCTCAATTGCTACTAGATCCATGGAAACGTTTCCCTTTTTGAAAGTGAAAATTTTATCTTCCATTGTGGACACATAGAGAAGGAAGATGAACCAACATATTTCTTATCCACACTATCACTTTGTTCTTGCAACCCTCTTGACTGGTGACTAGAATATGATAGACTTCAAGGAAACGACGACTCTTAACCTTTGATTCACAGGTCCCCACTTTCTAATTGTACATAGCAACGTTGTTCCTTCGTTGTTGGCTCAGTACTTTAAAAAATTGTTTTGATGTGTGCCTCACCCTCAACAATATATGCAATATCTCAATAAATTGAAAAACATATATTTAAAATTTTTTCCACTAAGAAAGTTTGTGTCAACCCTCGCTGCTATGACTCTTCTCCAGTGATCTACACATAGTAATATATACTAACTTCTACAACAGTATGTACACACAAAACAAATTGATCCTCACATGATCTAAACTCATGTACTCTCCTACAACAATAGATTACATCTCACATATTTATGGGCCCTTGCATGAGGGAGTTACACCAAGAGATACTAGCTATGATACGAACGTATTGCGCAAAAAAAGATATTCTAAGTATCTTTCATTATTCAATGAAGCACATATTTATACATGAAATTTTCCCTCAACTACACAAGAAACTCATGAGATAATATCTCAACTAAACACATAAATAGGATCTAATAGTTCAAGAAAATCCCTCACAACCAACAAGATATAACAACCTCCTCAATAATAGAATCTCACACTAAACAAAGGAAAAGTAGGAATTAATTACTCCAACAATACATATATATTACCTCCAAGTTTAAGCAATTTTATCTAGGTTTTATGCTATTTTTATAGAGCACCTCCTTCATGCATTGCACACAAATTCTTTAATAATGGAACCTTAACCATTTTATGGGATGGTAACATTAAGTGAGATCTTTAAATTTTAGTTTTCCACACCTTAAGTGCTAAAAATGAGAAGTTTGTACAATCATATAACCTTAGGTCTCATGATACTTCTCATGTGTCTTTTTTTTTTTGACAAAAATAGTTAATGGATCTTTATTATAAGATAACAGTGGAAAAGCCATTGGAGTTGTTACAACTGAGTTGATTCAGGTTCATTTGAAATGTTACAAGACCAGGAGGATCTACCCTCGTACGTGGGTATAGTTCTTAGAGTTGGAAAACTATCCTAATCTATAGGCTCACTATATGCGGAGGCTTCTACCCAAAATGCCTTCCTCACAGTGTTATTTGTAGAGAACTTGCCTGGTCTAAGAATCACTCGCCGAATTTCTTTGGGCCCTCATTCTTGAGCAAGTCCCACTCCAGATGCCAGTCTTTGTTCAATTTTTCAATTTGGGCTTCTATCTTGCTGACTCGTTCTTCGAATTCCTTCTTTGGGTCTTTGACATCCTTGTGAATCTGTTCCAGCTCCTCTGAGAACCATATTTTTTTCATTGTGATGTTGGCTACTAGCATTTCTAGTCATTGTCCTACATCAATATCCAGGTTCTAGAGAAAATTATATTGGTTTTGTAGAAAGTGTTTGAGCCTCTTCAGTTCTTCTACCACCGAGTTCATCCTTTCCTCTGATGATGGTTTTCTCCCTAAGCTGAACGCCATTTCCTTTCCTTCTTCTCTGTTTTTCCTTCTTATCCATGGGTGACTTCCTTCCTCTGTTGGTGTCGTGTCTCTGCGCAATTGACTTCCTAACATCAAAATCCTCAGGGGATTAAATGGTCCTGCCTAGCCTGATCTTTCATCCTTAATTCCTTCCAGATTTGGGCTCCATTTCATGTGAACGATCCAATGCACTCAATCGATCCACATCATATGGTTCAACATATGGGTCTTGTCATGGACCTCTGTATTTTTCTGAGTATTCAATGACCTAATGATTGAAATTCCTCTCAAGTATGATATTGGTCTTATCTTTGGTTGTCTTGGATTCACCCCTATGAAGTGTCTGAGCCTTTGATGTATCTCTTTACCACTTCGCGTCCTTGCATTCTTACCATAATTTTTTTCCCACTGTGATCTTAGTCTGTTTGCCACGGGCTTACCGGATTTCCATGATGGTCGTGGTTCCATTTACTTGGAGTGTTTCAGTGCTTGATAGGATTCCTTTGTTTGCTTCTATGTCTGCTGATGAGTTCAATTTTCTGAGGACATGGAAAAGATGATACATTCTCAGTCTTCCCAGAAGTAGTTGGAATTTCTACAGTATGTGTTGTAGTTTTTCACTCTTGAATGTTCTTCATAGGATCAATGCTTGAATTATGAGTCTGGATTCCCCTATAATCACCAGGTCTTGGACATTTTGGTTGATAGCTTGAGTCATCCCTTGCTAAAGTGCCAATGCTTCTACTCTGTTGTTTGTTTCTGTTCCTAGTCCCTAGGCATAGGTAATTTCTAGAAGTCCGTTGGAGCTTACTAGGACCCCTCCTACACCTACCACCCCTGGATTTCTTTTGGAGGCACCGTCATAGAACAATATATGCCTGTTTCTCTTTCTCTTCCATTCCTCGAAATCCTCCTCTTCCTTCCGAATTTCCCATGTTTCTTGTTTTATCTTGCTGCTTGTTTGCTGTGAGTGGTCCCTGATTTTGAAACTTTTAATCCATTTTTCCTCTTCTAGCTCTAGGGGTCCCGAGTTCTTTTCTTTTCAGAAGTAGGGGGAAATTTCATGAAAGTAGGCCTTTACCTTTGTTTCTACTTGTGTTGGGTTACTTGTGGTCTCCCTAAAAAGCATGTTATTCCGCTCTAGCCAGATCTTCCAAAGGATGAATTTTGGAAGTACTCTCTAGAGAGTGGACAGTTGGCCCTTTTTCGTGGCCCGAAAGGGACATTGGGAACTCCATTTTTGTAGCAGGATGGAGGTCTCTTGAGGTATATCAATGTTTCTTGTCTTCAACCCAACGACCAACTACCATACCTCCTTGGAGTATGTGCATTGTAGGAAAAAATGGTCTGAGGTTTCCTCCTCTTATGAATAGAGAGGACATCTGTACGGGCCTTCCCATCCTCTTCTTCTCAAGTTTTCTCCAGTTATAATACCTCTATGTGCCAAGGTCCATACAAACATATCTATCTTTGGTATGTATTTGGAAGTCGAAATGGCTCTGCATATTGTTGGGTCTGGTGGGACATGGGGGACTGTTGTGAGATTTTTATACCCTGCTACTGTTGTGTAGGGTTTGGAGAGTGCTCCCCAACATCTCTTGTCTTTTTTACCAACTTTTAAAAGGGATTTCCCTTGCATACAATCCATCAGATTGTTCCATTCCCCCTCAAGATATAGAGATCTATTGGTGGCTTCCCACCTGAGCCATGAATTTTCCTCATCTTCTTTCCAGATCAAAATTTCCCATAGGTTGTTTAAGTTTTGATATCTCATCCAATCTATTATCTCGTCTAGTCCTTCCATCAAAATTATTGCCAGATCTCCTAGGCTTGAGTCTTCCTATACCTTCATTTCCTTACCATTCCCTGTTATCCAAGTGAGGTGAGTTCTAAAGATCTTTAGAGCCTTTAGACACAAATTGAAAATATGTGATCCTTTCTCCACAATTGTTGGTCGATCTAGGCATTTTTTCCTGGGGCCTCGGAAGTACTTCTTCCAGATCATTTTTTTTCTCCAGGAGGGTTTTCCCATAACAAGGTTCCAGAGAAGTTTGGCTCCTAAAGATAATTTTTTGGAGTGGATGTCCTTGAAATGGAGGCCACCTTCTGAAAAGGGCTTAGTTACTTTTTCCCAGCTAATTAGATGCAATTTCCTCCCTTTTTGCTTCCCTCCTTCCCATAGGAACCTTCTGAAAATCGCTTTGATTTCTGGATCATGGTGGATGGGGCTAGTAACAAAGAACTTTGGTAGATCGAGATGCTTGCAAAGACCACTTAAATAAGGAAAACATTACCCGCAATATTTAGATAGTTTTCTCCCCATGAATTAATTCTTTCTTTTAACTTGTCTATCAGCGGGAGCCATTGAGAAGCCTTTTTCTTTGTTCTAAAAATTCGTACTCCCAGGTATTTAAATGCATCCCAATTTGTACAACCTTCCATTCCCAGGAATCTTGATATCTCCAACATTTCCCTTAGTGATATGTTCCATCCGTAGATCTTGCTTTTAGGTAGTTTTACTTCACTTCCTAAGATCTCTTTGTAAGCATCCAGTTCCGCTTTAAATTTCTTTGCGATATGTACACCTGCGCCTCCCAACAACAATGTGTCATCTGTGAATTAGGCATGGTTTATGTCTTTTACCCCCAGGGCTATTCTCATTCCCAGGATATTCTTTTGAATCTGGCCATGATCCAGTTGGAAGTTGAGCATTGAGGCTTGAATTGCATAGAGAAGCGGAGAGAGGGGATAGCCTTGCCGTAGGCCCATGGAATATTGAAAGAACTTAGTTGCTTGACCATTTACTAGAGGGGTGATCCAGGGGGATCCAATGCAAGCTTTGATCCATTTTATAAATGTTCTAGCAAAGCCAAAGTTTTCCTTGACTTTGAATAGGAAATTATTCCTAACTCTATCAAATGCATTTGCAAGATCGATCTTTATGATCATACCTTTGTATTTTCTTCGAATGCTTTAGTGCAGGGCTTCCTAGACTAGGATTATGTTGTCCACTATATTCCTTCCTTTAATGAATCTGCCCTGGTTCTCCGGGATGATTGCAGTGAGATTTTTTTTAATTTTGTTGGCTATTATTTTTGTGAGGATCTTGTAGCTTGTGTTGCAGAGAGATATTGGCCAGAATATTTGAAAACTTACTGCTCCTTTTTCTTTTGGTATAAGATCTAGGAAAGACGAGTTTGTTCCTCCTCCTATGTTGTTGCAATTCTGAGATTTCCTGATCAGTTTTATAAGGTTGGTTTTTATAATATCCCAACAGTTTTGATAAAATCTTGCAGTGAAGCCATCTGGTCCTGGTGCATTATCTGGGCTCATCTGGTCTAGGGCCTGTTTTATTTCTTGTTGGTTTACTTCCTTTACCAATTTGTTTTTGGCGTCTTCTTGAATGACATTCAGAACTAGAGAGAGAGGGTAGGATTTTGAGTCTATTAAGGAAATTAGAGTCTCTGTGTAAAGTGTTTTAAAGGTTTCTGTCACAACTACTTTTATGCCTTCAAAGTCTGATATAATTTGGTCTCGAACATGAATTTCATTGATTGTCTTGAACTGCTTTCTTCCCTCAGCTTGTTTGTGGAAGTAACTGGTGTTTTTTTCTCCTGCTTCCAGCTAGAGGCTTTTGGATTTATGTTTCTAGTAGCTCTCCTCCACTCTACAGGCTTAATGCCATTTCCTTTGGAGGTGGTCCTCTTGTTGCAGAGTTTCTTGAGTTGTCTCATGTTCTCCATTTCCAGCTGGTGCTTTTCAAGTTGTTTTTGGGCTTCTTGATGTATAATAACTGGATTCTTTTGGGTTTTTTCCCAGGATTGGAGCGATACCTTAATCCTCCTGTGTTTTTATTCCCAAACAAAAAAGTTGATCCTATAACTTTCTCATTCCAGATTTTGGTAACCAAGTCCTGGAATCCTTCATATTGTAGCCAGGTTGGGATAAATCTGAATGGGAGTGGCCCAATATTTCTATCATGTGAAACCTCTAACAAGATTGGCTTATTATCTAAAACACTGTGCAGAAGGATAAAATTTGATGGCGTGAGGCCCAAGAGAATAAACAAGATTTGGATTAAAAACCTGTCTAGCCTGACTGCAATATGCCTCGGTCCTACTCTCTTGTTTGACCACGTGTATTTCCTCTTAGTTGGCTTGGCATCCTCCAACTCCCATTCTGACATGATGTCTTATACCCATTCGCGTGTTGGGTCTCACACAATGGATCCACCTTTTTTCTCAACCGCAACTAGTATCATTTTGAGATCCCCCCCAATAATGATGTTTTCTAGGTCATTTGAGAGTAGAAAATCTTTAATTGAATCCCAACATTTCCTTTTTTCATTCAATAACACCGGGACATAGAGGTTGAAAAGACTTACCAGTCGACCCATTTCTTTGTGTAACAAACTAGTGTAGATCCAATGCATGCATGTTTCGGTTCTGATTAGGTCAAATATCATGGTGTCCTAGTGTGTTCCAAGACTTCCTGGGGCACCTATTGCGCTTACTGCTATTCCTTGGATTTTTTTCCATAGGGATTTTGTTTCTTGGAGGAAGTCTTGTTCCTCCATCTTGGTCTCCTGGATTAGAAGGATCTTGGTCTCTGACATTTTTATTATATCCTTGAGGGCTTCTTCCTTTATTTTGCTGCTGAAACCCCTACAATTCCAGGATGTTAGCTTCATGATTTACCTTGGGGGAGATATGGGCTCCTTGACAAGCCCTGGAGTGTTTCCTTGTCATCCTGACATTGATCAACTATCTGATTGTTGGTTGCGAGCCACTGAGGATGTCTTTGTATGTCTTATTTTCTCTTTCTTCTTTCTTGGATTTCCTTCCTCTACCTTCTTTTTTAGGAGTGACAATGGATTCACTAGTGCCCTCGTAGTCACTGTCCGAGGATACCTCTCATGATTCCATGTATGGGCCTCTCCTTCTCAGTGATAGTCTTTCCCTACCCCTCTTCTCATTCAGCCCCTGGTTTCTCTCGGGTTCCTGGGGGTGTCTTTTCTTGTGTTTCTTTTTCAATTGGTTGGGCTTCCTTTGGCCCTTCAATGACCATTTTCTTTGGGGGTTCTTGTTCTAATACTCTGAAACTGTTATCTGTCGCTACTTCTGGCCAATTTCCTTGCTTCTTGGAATGTGGAGGGATTGTATTTTCATTTCGCGGTCCTTTAGCCTTGGATAGTGCTCTCCCTTTTCTGTCCTGTTGCGAGCCTTGTCCATCTTCCTTCTCCTTGCTTGGGTTTTTGGGGAAATTTTGCTGAAAGTGGTCGTATTCATGTCATCCCCTGCATTTGAATGGTATTTGTTCGTAGTCGAGCTTTTGGTAGTGCTTCCATTCTCCAAATTTTAACTTGATTTCCTTACGAAGGCCGACCTCTAGATCCACTTACACATAGATGTGCATGCAAGAGTATTGGTCTTTAGGGTCTTCTCTATCAATATATTTCCCTAGCCCATTCCCTATTGCTTGGAGAGAACTTGGGTTCCAACAGTGGATAGAGAGATTCGGTAGCCCAACCCAGACTGGGATGTCCTTGGGCACTTCCATTGCAGGATTGAAGCTTGGCGTCCAATGGTTCAAGTATATCCCTTGAGTTCCCATAAAATACGGGCCATTCCTTAAGATGATATCTCTGTCTTCTTGAGAGATGAATTCGAAGATGAAGAATCCTCTTCCCACCGCATAGAAAGTTACGTTGTTCTGGATTAATGGACGCCAGTTCCTTTGGATCCAGTTATTTGTAGATTTGGTTGATGGCCAAAGGCCCATGAATTTCCCTACCAATCCATGATCATACAAAGAGATTTCTACCCGCATAAGATGATCCAGAGGTAATTCAATCTTAGGGATCGAGTCGAGCTTCTTAATGAAGTTAGGGGAAGTAGCTAGGGGAAGCTTCTTGCCTTGGGTGGCCAAGAGCTTGCGGAAGGAGGCTGCAGTTGAAGGAGGGGACGGGGGCTCCCCTCCTCCTGAGGATACCATTGTTGTAGCTGAGACACTTTAGATCTGGAACCTTAGGCGGTCTTTAGAGGAACATTTTTTTTCCAGACATCTCATGATACTTCTATTGTTAGAAGTAAATTTTCTCGCCATTAATTTACTCATTAAATGTTCTAAAACAATTTATATTACAAATTAATAATGAAGAGAAATCAATTATTTTTATTTTTCAGTTTCAATATAATAAACTTATAATATAAATAAACATCACATTTTAAATTTTAACTTATATTTTGTTAAAAAGATTGATTGTTTTCTTATTTTAAGGATATCAAATTTCTTCTTTCAACACTCATTAATAATAAACTAATGAAATTTATTATAATAATAAAACTCTATACTTTTTCCAATTCACTATATTTTATCTAAACAATAATATTTAAATCTTCAAACTTTGATGCTTTTCTCTGAATCCAAAATTTATTCTAAAAACTTAATACTACCTTGATAAATCATTCAATGTAATAAAATAAAGAAAATTAAAAGATGTCTATTTTTTTATGTCAATTTTATCATTGATAAGTAATCGTAAATTTATTTTAATATTTATTTTTTTTAAATATTATTTAAATTTTCAATGAGAAACAAATATTTTAATGTCTTTGAAGTGTATTTTAATGTGTTACAAATATTTTAATGTCAGAGGACAATGTTACTTAATACTATGTAGGCAGAAGTGGTAAGTTTGAATTGCCTAAAGACATTGTATAAATAAGATGTAGATATCTCAGAAGATTGGAAGGCGTGTAAGGAGTCTTGGAGTTTAGACAGAACACTGTATCTATATTACCATATCCAAGAAGGGTTTTTGTTTAAAAATTAACCATTGTGTATTCCCAAAAGTTCCATATGGTTGAATCCCATTAAATAATTTCATATTGGTGGTTTAGGAGGACATTTTGGGATTGATAAAAAAGCATCCTTGGTGAAAGAGAGATATTTTTGGCCCAACATTAATAAATATGTCCTAAATTTTATTGATGGTTGTAGGATATGTCAACTAGAAAAAGGAAAAAGTAAGAATATGAGAATCTATACTCCATTTCTAGTACCCAAAGGACCTTGGGAGGATATCAGTATGGGTTTTGTCTTAGGATTGTCTATGACATAGAGAAAACATGACTCAACAATGGTAGTTGTGGATAGATTTAAAAAAATGGAACACTCCATAGCATGTAAGAAGACTATTGATGCTTGTGAAGTAGTTGCATTATTTTTCAAAGAGGTTGTTAGATTTCATGGATTACCATGGATACTTACTTGAGATCGAGATACAATATTCCTTGGGAATTTTTGGAGGAAACTCTGGAAAAACCTAGGCTCACATTTGTTATGCAGTTCGGCATATCATCCTCAAATGGACGGTTAGACATAAGTAGCGAACATGAGTCTAGGAAATGTTTTCAGAAATTTAAGTGGAGAGAATCCTAGTCAATGGGATTTAGCATTATGCCAAGTTGAGTTCAATATAATGATTCGGTGAACATATCTATGAGAAAGAGTCCATTTCATATTTTTTATGGAAGGTCGCCAAAATGTGTGGTAGATTTGGTTGCATTTCCATATTTTGAAGGAAACAATGGTTTTGATGCAAATGATTTTGTGGACAATATGCATGAATTACAAGAACATGTACAAAAGAAATTGCAGACCAGTAATGAAAGTTATAAACAAAGTGCATATCAACATAGGATACATAAGGTATTTTGAGAGGGTGATTTGGTCATGGGTCACTTGAGGAAGGATCAATTTCCTTGAGGCAAATATAATAAACTCAAGTACACGAATATAGGAACATGCCAAATTCTGAAAATGATGTATGATAATGCTTATCGACTGGAACTTTTGGAGAAGTTTGACATATATCCTAAATTCAATGTTGTTGACTTCAATGAGTTTCATGAATGGGAAAAAATATTATATGAAGGTACCCTCAGCGAATGGGAACATCATCTACCAATTAAGTCAGACGAGCAAATTGAATAAATTCTCGCTACGTGAGTTGGTAAGAAGATTTTCGACAAGGAGTACATGGAATATTTAATCAACTAGAAGCATCGAGGGGAAGAGGATGCATTGTAGGTGACTAAAAATCAGTTAGCACGTGTGAAAAACTCTTCACCTCAGAATTAATATACACATGATTTGGATATCATGTTTTTCTTACTAGGGTTGTCTGATTCAGGAGCATCCTTGGGCTCAGACAAGCCGCATCACCAAAAAATATCTCTATTCGTCAAATTACGAAATAAGTCGAATAAGGATTGTGTTAGTGGTCCATTTTATTTAATTAGTTTGATATCAATTCAAACGATTGTTACTCATGCAACTACTCTTGTGTATGTTGAAACTCACACTGAAACTTGTGCTGAAACTCATGATGAAACTTGTGTTGAAACTCATGATGAAACTTGTGTTGAAACTCTTGTGTATGGTGGAAGTTTATAAGTGTCGCAATGTTTATTCATTTTCAACGTTGTGACCACACACATTTGACTTCTCCATGATGGAATTCTTCATTATGAGTTGCAGACATGTGGTAGGAATGTTCTTGAGCCCAACATAAGTTTGTTAACACCAAGAAGAAGGTGAATTGTCAGGCAGTTTTGGTAACTGTCCATTGTTAGCAATAGAAGGAAAATCAATTCAGAGGATAAGGGAGGATTTTAAAGAGGCATGGACATGATGGAGAAGGGGTTTATGAACCATGAATTAGGTGAATCGTGGAAGGAATACTTGAGATAAGTATTATAGGTTGGGAGAGCACGTAGGAAGGGAGAAACAAAGTCTCAACCCACACACGCAGACCATTACCCTTTGAGCAATTTTCTAGTGGTTTTTAGCCATGCAAGAAACCATTCAAGACATTATTTTAGAATAGGAAGGATGTAATGTAAATTTTTTTATTTGCATTGAATCAATACAGGAATGGTGTTTCATTTTGCGGGATTTTTGGTGCTTAAGTTTCCAGTTGATTTCCTTATTATTTCACAATAGTATATCTGTGTTTTTTTGTTGTTTATTGTGTAACAGGGTGTTTGTTGTAATTGTTTGTATGTTTTAGTTCGAACCTCTCTCCATTATCTATCCACTTATGAAATATGAAAGACTATGTTCTTTCACAAAACAATTCATTCGAGATACCACTCGATCATTGAAAATACAATTTCTTCTTATCATCAATTGTGTATTTGTAATGAATCACAATACTCTTTTCTTCTATCTTCCCAAATACATAACTCGATGTATTTTTCAGAAAAAAATTCTAGATATTGATTCATTCTATTGACATACTTTCATCCGTCGAAATACATAGCTCTTTGTATTCACCAATTATATACGAAATCAATCTGGACACTAAATGTATCTAGAGTTCAGTCTTACAACATGGCCTTTTTCATCTCACAAGTACACAAACTGTAGTCACAACCTAATAGCAATGTTCTTTCCAACATACATAAATCACTCTATTAGTTAATAAACACAATATCTTTGGTCA
>ML781078.1:111091-121951 GCA_009831015.1 Picea engelmannii
GACTTGCAACAACCATTTGAGATCGAGACAGATGCCTCTGACTATGCTATTGGGGTAGTCCTTACTCAACATGGGCATCCAGTGGCATATCACAGTGAGACACTTTCCGACACAGTCCGGAAGTATCCCACTTATGACAAAGAGATGTATTCCATTGTGCAGGCTTGTCGGCAATGGAAGCATTACATTTTGGGAAAGGAAACGGTCATCCACATAGACCACTGACCCCTACAGTTCATACAGACACAAGGGAAGTTGTAGAACGATCGCCATCAGAAGTGGTCCACATACCTACAACAATTTCATTTGAACATTAAGTACAAAAAAGGCAGCACCAATAATGTTGCAGACTGCGTCAGTCGACCACCCATCATGGCGCTAACCACTGTGCTCAACTCTTGTGGGCACGAGACTTTCGATTGGTCGCTTCTCTACACAAGTGATCCATAATTCAACCACACATACAATACACTCTTGGAGGGTAAACAAGTTCCCAATTTTCACCTCCAAGATGCCCTGCTTTGTCACTTGGGACACCTTTGTGTTCCTTCAAGCGAGCGTGCCAAGATGATTTGGGAGGCACACTTCAGTCAAGTTGATGGGCATTTCGGGGTCGAGAAAACCATGGCAGTACTGCAAAAGTATTTCTATTGGCCGAACCTTCGACAAGATGTCGGGAAGTACATCAAGTCCTGCACTGCTTGCGCCATTGCCAAACCGACCATCAAGAAGCAAGGCCTATATACTCCGCTTCCTACCCCCAGTCGACTGTAGGAATCCATCTCTATGGATTACATGTCGGGCCTTCCTTCTACTAACCATGGAAATGACTTTGTTTTTGTGGTCGTCGACCGATTCTCGAAGATGTCCATTATGATGGCCTACAAGAAGAATATCACAGCATAAGCCACTGCTAAACTCTTCTTTGAACGAGTGTGGGTACACTTTGGGATCCAACAGTCTATCATCTCAGATCGGGACAGTAGGTTCCTTAGTACATTTTGGTCCAGCCTCTGGTCTATGTTGGACACCAAGCTCACCAAGTCCACAACTTTCCATCCGCAAACTGATGGCCAGACAGAGGTCGTCAACCGGATCATCGTACACATTCTGCGCATGTACAATTCAAAGCATCCACGCACATGGGATGAGAGCCTCCCCTATGTACAACACAGCTACAACCAAGCTCTCCATAGCTCAACTAGCCACAACCCCTTTCAAGTGGGCTTGGGATTCCAGCCACTATGTCCCATTGACATAGCCATGCCATTTGTGGCTACTCAGGAAGATTCAACTCATGTCCAGTCTGAGGTGGATAAGGCAAAAAAATTCATTGAGCACATTCAACACATCCACCAACAGGTTCATGACATCTTGGATAGAGTCAATGCTAAGTACAAGCAACGACATGATCAACATCGGGTGCCACACAACTTCCAAGTTGGCGAACAAAGTGTGGCTACATTTGCAAAATGAGCGCCTCACTGGACCCCACCGCGAGCTTCATCCGCTTCGATATGGGTCGTACACCCTCACCAAGGCTGTAGGGGAAAATTCCTTTGAGCTCAGCATTCCACCATTCCTTGGTCTTCACCCAATGCTCAATGTGGACCTCCTTCGGCCCTACTTTCCACCTCTACTAGACACATCCGACATGGCAGAACAAATCACACCAACAAAGTTAAATCTAGACTGCATGGAACAAGATAAAACTGATCAGATCATGGATACATAGATCAAGCACACCTGAAAACAAAGGATACCGCTATATCGAGTTGTCAAAGCAGGCCAACTCCTTCACTAGGGAAAATGGCTCACCAGGGATCAAGTTCAGCAGAAGTTTCCTCATCTCATGGAGGAACTCAACGTAATGGGGACCATTGCTTCCTAAGGGGGGAGGAATGATCCAGGTGGATATTGGTGGCCACCCACCTATTCCACTTGGACCCCCACATTGCTTCTTTCAGTTTTTTAGTTTTCGCACAGTTTACTATTTTTAGCAGTTTTCGGGTCCTGAACTTCTGGAGCCGTTTTGAAGCCCTAAACGACGTTTTTTGGGGTATGTTGCAGTTGCAAAATTTGTCACAAATTTTGTCAAAAATGTTGTAGTCCTCGGATAGATCTTTCCAATGGGCTATCATACGCCTAAAACAAAGATTGTATGCAAAAGTTACGACCCCGGGAAGTTGATGTACCAACTTACCCAAACGGGGCCCACATGACTTTTGCCGCTTCATCTCCCAGGGTTAGGTTTTTGGATGTCTATGGATTTTGGCATTCCCGTTTATTGTAAAAGGGCCTTCAGAGCCTCATTGTAATCATCTTCTCATGGATGCGAGTAGCGGCCACATCTCTTCTCAGAGATAAGCTACCAGCGCCTAATTAGTTTATTTCCATTCCATTTGTAAGAATATTTCAGTCATTTGTTATTAATGAAATGAAGTCTTATTTCCACTGCATCTCTGTGTTTATGTGTATGTCTATATTTCATTGTGTTCCTACATAAATTCGGATCACTTTCTCCACAGTTGTTGGTTGATCTAGGCATTTTTTCCTCGAGCCTCAGAAGTACTTCTTCCAGATCATTTTTTTTCTCCAGGAGGGTTTTCCCGTAACAAGGTTCCAGAGAAGTTTGTCTCCTAAAGATAATTTTTGGGAGTGGATGTCCTTGAAATGGAGGCCACCTTCTGAAAATGGCTTAGTTACTTTTTCCCAGCTAATTAGATACAATTTCCTCCCTTTTTGCTTCCCTCCTTCCCATAGGAACCTTCTGAAAAGCACTTTGATTTTCTGGATCATGGTGGATGGGGATAGTAACAAAGAACTTTGGTAGATCGAGATGCTTGCTAAGACCACTTAAATAAGGAAAACTTTACCCGCAATGTTTAGCCAGTTTTCTCCCCATGAATTAATTCTTTCTTTTAACTTGTCTATCAGCGGGAGCCATTGAGAATCCTTTGGCTTTGTTCTAAAAATTTGTATTCCCAGGTATTTAAATGCATCCCAATTTGTACAACCTTCCATTCCCAGGAATCTTGATATCTCCAACATTTCCCTTAGTGATATGTTCCATCCGTAGATCTTGCTTTTAGGCAGTTTTACTTCACTTCCTAAGATCTCTTTGTAAGCGTCTAGTTCCACTTTAAATTTCTTTACTATATGTACACCTGCGCCTCCCAACAACAATGTGTCATCTGTGAATTGGGCATGGTTTATGTCTTTTACCCCCAGGTCTATTATCATGCCCAGGATATTGTTTTGAATCTGGCCATGATCCAGTTGGAAGCTGAGAATTGAGGCTTGAATTGCATAGAGAAGTAGAGAGAGGGGATAGCCTTACTGTAGGCCCCTGGAATCTTGAAATAACTTAGTTTCTCGACCATTTACTAGAGGGGTGATCCAGGGGGATCCAATGCAAGATTTGATCCATTTTATAAATGTTCTAGCAAATCCAAAGTTTTCCTTGACTTTGAATAGGAAATTATTCCTAACTCTATCAAACGCATTTGCAAGTACGATCTTTATGATCATACCTTTGTATTTTCTTCGAATGCTTTAGTGCATGGCTTCCTAGACTAGGATTATATTGTCCACCATATTCCTTCCTTTAATGAATCCGCCTTGGTTCTCCGGGATGATTGTAGGGAGATTTTTTTTAATTTTGTTGGCTATTATTTTTGTGAGGATCTTGTAGCTTGTGTTGCAGAGAGATATTGGCCAGAATCTTTGAAAACTTATTGCTCCTTTTTCTTTTGGTATAAGATCTAGGAAAGACGAGTTTGTTCCTCCTCCTATGTTGTTGCAATTATGAGATTTCCTGATCAGTTTTATAAGGTTGGTTTTTATAATATCCCAACAGTTTTGATAAAATCTTGCAGTGAAGCCATCTGGTCCTGGTGCATTATCTGGGCTCATCTGGTCGAGGGCCTGTTTTATTTCTTGCTAGTTTACTTTCTTTACCAATTTGTTTTTGGGGTCTTCTTGAATGACATTCAGAACTAGAGAGAGAGGGTAGGCTTTTGAGTCTATTAAGGACATTAGAGTCTCTGTGTAAAGAGTTTTAAAGGTTTCTGTCAAAACTACTTTTATTCCTTCAAAGTCTGATATAATTTGGTCTCGAACATGAATTTCATTGATTGTCTTGAACTGCTTTCTTCCCTCAGCTTGTTTGTGGAAGTAACTGGTGTTTTTTTCTCCTGCTTCCAGCTAGTGGCTTCTAGATTTATGTTTCCAGTAGCTCTCCTCCACTCTACAGTCTTAATTAAATTTCCTTTGGAGGGGGTCATCTTGTTGCAGATTTTCTTGAGTTGTCTCATGTTCTTCCATTTCCAGCTGGTGTTTTTCAAGTTTTTTTTGGGCTTCTTGATGTATAATAATTGGATTCTTTTGGGTTTTTTCCCAGGATTGGAGCGATACCTTAAGCCTCCTGTGTTTTTCTTCACAAACAAAAAAGTTGATCCTATAACTGTCTCATTCCAGATTTTGGTAACCAAGTCCTGGAATCCTTCATATTGTAGCTAGGTTGGGCTAAATCTGAATGGGAGTGGCCCAATATTTCTGTCATGTGAAACCTCTAACAAGATTGGCTTATTATCTGAAACACTGTGTAGAAGGATAAAATTTGATGGCGTGAGGCCCAAGAGCATAAACGAGATTTGGATTAAAACCTGTCTAGCCTGACTGCAATATGCCCCGGTCCTACTCTCTTGTTTGACCACGTGTATTTCCGCTTAGTTGGCTTGGCATCCTCTAGCTCCCATTCTGGCATGATGTCTTATACCCATTCGCGTGTTGGGTCTCACACAATGGATCCACCTTTTTTCTCTACCGCAACTAGTATCACTTTGAGATCCCCCCAGTAATGATGTTTTTGAGGTCATTTGAGAGTAGAAAATCTTTAATTGAATCCCAACAGTTCCTTTTTTCATTCAATAAGACTGGGACATAGAGGTTGAAAAGACTTACCAACCGACCCATTTCTTTGTGTAACAAACTAGTGTAGATCCAATGCATGCATGTTTCGGTTCTGATTAGGTCAAATATCATGGTGTCCTAGTGTGTTCCAAGACCTCCTGAGGCGCCTATTGCGCTTACTGCTATTCCTTGGATTTTTTTCCATAGGGATTTTGTTTCTTGGAGGAAGTCTTGTTCCTCCATGTTGGTCTCCTGGATTAGAAGGATCTTGGTCTCTGACATTTTTATTATATCCTTGAGGGCTTCTTCCTTTATTTTGTTGCCTAAACCCCTACAATTCCAGGATGTTAGCTTCATGATTTACCTTGGGGGGGATATGGGCTCCCTGACAAGCCCTGTAGTGTTTCCTTGTCGTCCCGACATTGATCAACTATCTGATTGTTGGTTGCGAGCCACTGAGGATGTCTTTGTATGTCTCATTTTCTCTTTCTTCTTTCTTGGATTTCCTTCCTCTGCCTTCTTTTTTAGGAGTGACAATGGATTCACTAGCTCCCTCGTAGTCACTGTCCGAGGAGACCTCTCCTGATTCCATGTATGGGCCTCTCCTTCTCAGCGATAGACTTTCCCTAGCCCTCTTCCAATTTCAGCCACTGGTTTCTCTCGAGTTCCTTGGGGTGTCTTTTCTTGTGTTTCTTTTTCAATTGGTTGGGCTTCCTTTGGCCCTTCAATGACCATTTTCTCCGGGGGTTCTTATTCTAGTACTCTGAAACTGTTATCTGTCGTTGCTTCTGGCCAATTTCCTTGCTTCTTGGAATCTGCAGGGATTGTCTTTTCATTTCGCGGTCCTTTAGCCTTGGATAATGCTCTCCCTTTTCTGGCCTTTTGCGAGCCTTATCCATTTTCCTTCTCCTTGCTTGGGTTTTTGGGGAAATTTTGCTGAACGTGGTTGTATTCATGTCATCCCATGCATTTGAATGGTATTTGTTCGTAGTCGAGATTTTGGTATTGCTTCCATTCTCCAACTTTTAACTTCATTTCCTTAGGAAGGCCGACCTCTAGATCCACTTACACATAGATGTGCATGCAAGAGTATTGGTCTTTGGGGTCTTCTCTATCAATATATTTCCCTATCGCATTCCCTATTGCTTGGAGAGAACTTGGGTTCCAACAGTGGATAGAGAGATTGGGTAGCCCAACCCAGACTGGGATGTCCTTGGGCACTTCCATTGCAGGATTGAAGCTTGGTGTCCAATGGTTCAAGTATATCCCTTGAGTTCCCATAGAATACGGGCCATTCCTTAAGATGATATCTTTGTCTTCCTGAGAGATGAATTCGAAGATGAAGAATCCTCTTCCCACCGCATAAAAAGTTACGTTGTTCTGGATTAACGGACGCCAGTTCCTTTGGATCCAGTTATTTGTAGATTTGGTTGATGGCCAAAGGCCCATGAATTTCCCTACCAATCCATGATCATACAAAGAGATTTCTACCCGCATAAGATGATCCAGAGGTAATTCAATCTTAGGGATCGAGTCAAGCTTCTTAATGAAGTTAGGGGAAGAAGCTAGGGGAAGCTTCTTGCCTTGGGTGGCCAAGAGCTTGCGGAAGGAGGTTGTAGTTGAAGGAGGGGACGGGGGATCCCCTCCTCCTGAGGATACCATTGTTGTAGCTGAGACGCTTCAGATCTGGAACCTTAGGTGGTCCTCAGAGCAACATTTTTTTTCCAGACATCTCATGATACTTCTATTGTTAGAAGTAAATTTTCTCGCCATTAAGTTATTCATTAAATGTTCTAAAACAATTTATATTGCAAATTAATAATGAAGAGAAATCAATTATTAGAATTTTTCAGTTTCAATATAATAAACTTATAATATAAATAAATATCACATTTTAAATTTTAACTTATATTTTGTTAAAAAGATTGATTGTTTTCTTATTTTAAGAATATCAAATTTCTTCTTTCAACACTCATTAATAATAAACTAATGAAATTTATTATAATAATAAAACTCTATACTTTTTCCAATTCACTATATTTTATCTAAACAATAATATTTAAATCTTCAAACTTTGATGCTTTTCTATGAATCCAAAATTTATTCAAAAATCTTAATACTACCTTGATAAATCATTCAATGTAATAAAATAAAGAAAATTAAAAGATGCTTATTTTTTTATGTCAATTTTATCATTGATAAGTAATCATAAATTTATTTCAATAATTTTAATTTTTTTAAATCTTATTTAAATTTTCAATGAGAACAAATATTTTAATGTTTTTGAAATGTTCCCACACAAATATTTTAATGTCTTTGAAGTGTATTTTAATGTGTTACAATCTTATATCTTTAATTAACATTCTAAAAACACATATTATGGTAAGACATATTTATGTTTTATTTACTATATTCCATACATATAACCATTGAGTTTAGTTTTTCTTTAATATTATTATTTTCAAAATTTTACATATATCGCTATATATATAGAGTTAACAAGAAAATTACAATACCATCCAATTTAACTTTTCTTTAATATTACTATTTTCAAAATTTTACATATATATATATATATAACCAAAAACTTATAATATAAATATTTATGTAAATTGATAAATTTGAAATGAACACTAAATTTAATACAAGGAAACTAAAAAAACCAATATTTAAATGGATTTTTTCAATGTTGATGTTTTTCTGAGCATTCAGTTCACATAAACCTGATATGTAACACTTACACCAACATCTTTCCATAGGTTTTGATAACATAAATAAAATGATAAAAAAATTATTGATATCTAAAAAATAGAGGACAAAACAGAAATATATATGTATAAAATTAAAAATTTATATTACTTTTTATTTATAAAAATCAAATTATATAAAAATATATATAATGATTCTTTCAACATTTTAATTTTAATTTATTAATGTTACTTAAACTAAATGTCTTTTCTATCCAAGTTGAAAAAACAATTTTTAACATAATTTTTAAATATTTTATATATTTAAATATAACAAAGATTTTTTTTTTTTTCTCATTCTATTAAACATCTAAAAATATAAAAAATTGGAGAGATAGTTCGATAAGGGTGGAAGAGATATGAATCCCTCGTGTCAATATATTAAAACTTATTCTAATCTATAGACCATTACAAATGATTCTTAAACCTTTATCTTATAACACATAAATTAATAAAACTCATAACTAAAATTGGCCTTTTAACATAAGGAAGGTAGTCTTATAACATACAGCCATCTCAAACAAGGAGAAGTTCTTTTTTCCAATCTGAAGCACTTTGTCTCTGCCCAATGGCATGAAGTGCGAAAAGACGGAGGAAGCATTTTTTCTACTCTGAAGCACCTTTTTTCTCTCTGCCACATGGACATTCAGCTACAGAAATCAAACATTGATAAAGAACATGCATAGCTACAGAAATGAAGCATTGATAAACATATACTGAAATAAAACCTCATATTATAACTCATGTATGAGTTATAATATGAGGTAGATCATAAGAGAGATCTGTTGGAATATATAATTCCTACTTATCTATTATACTTGCTAATGTATTGAGAGATAGAGTTCATCTCTACGTGAGTTGTGTGATCCTATTATTAAGAGGTTGTTAGAGAGTTGGATTGGTGAGATCCTAGCTTGGTGTGTGGTAGAGATATTCTGTCAACCTCTCCAATTATCTTTAGAATAAGTTAGATCTAATAACAACCTGTACACTCTATATAATAGAGTCCATTGTATTGATTTTGCAAGCAATTAAATATTTGTTCTTATCACTCTACTCTCCCATTTTATCATGGTATCAGAGCATCATGGATGGGCGTGACTCCCTCACGGGAGTGCCCAGGCACATGCAGAGATTAGAGGAGTGTGTTTGACTCATTGGAGCTTGCAGTGCAGAAATAAGGAGTAATCGTTCAAGCAACGATCACTGCAAGGTTCGATGATACAAGTTGTCTGTTGTGTTGAGCGTCTAGGTGACTACCTGATCCATCGTACCGGCTAGATCCTGGAGCAACCTGTGTGTTGAGAGTTTGTCCTTGGTTTCCCTTTCTCGTTGTTGCTTGCTGGACTAATTTTTTGGGCAGAGGAAATTGAGGTCGAAAAGGTGTGTTTCCAGCTATCATCGGATTTAGCGCGCTAACCGTTATTGGCGTTCCAACCCTCTGCTGATTTGAACATCGGAGATACTCTCCAACAACAAGGTTACTTCTTTCGACGGGTCCCTGCCTTTTCTACCGCCATTGCCATCCTATTTTTTTCATTATCACCACTAGCTATCCACACAAGGAATTTGTTGGCCGATCCAAGATGTTCACTTGTTATACAGATACCTGGATGGAGTGGGCTATCAAATGCTTGAGTAGTTGCCTGGATGGATCAGACCGACACCTTTGCTGTCTCTTGGAACCTTTGTTGTTGCTCCGAGCTGGAGAGATGCAATATGCACCATTGTGAGAGCCGCAACCATTGTTTGTTGTTCGTTGGAGTGTTGCGTGGAAGTATTTTTTTTCTTTGTTGTTCGTTGTTATATGCATGGGGTAATATCGTTGCTATTCTCCACCGATAATGCTGCTATCGTTGCTATGTCATATCCACTTGTTGTAGACACGAAATTGTGGTGAGCGTGAGGCCTGCAATCTGAGGATGTAGAGGTGTTATTGGGCTAGCCACGAATGTGTGTGGCCTACGATTGTGAGGTTTTGTCCATTACTATTAAGGTCCTAACCCGCACATAGGTAGATCAATGTATTCAAATGTAATAAAGGTCAATATTAATAAGAACTTTCAATAAAATAGAATAAGGCGGATGTAAGAAGACCTAATAGAATCTTCTGCTTCTAGAAGGATCTTCCTCTAGATGCTTCTCTTAATAGACATAGTTAGTATAAATAAGGGTCGAGGGTATGAAAAACCCTAGCTTGGAGATTATTGTAACAGAGCGCTACTCGACTGGAGGTTGCCCCCTCGAAGAGGCCTGTGAACATTGCTATCTGATTCTAAGTGCTATTTCTGTTGCTATTTCGTATATCATTTCTATGTATTGTGAAGATTATGCTGGATATTTTACTGTTATTCTGTCATTTCTAGCATTTCATTTCTGTTCTGCATATTTTATATATCTGGTATCTTGCAAGTGGTATCAGAGCACTTTCCTTGGCATAAATTGTGGGTATTTTTTTTTCAGGGTAGAGACGTATTCTCGCGTCTTTAAGCCACAAAGGTCTGTTGTTACGCGCATAAACCCACGGTTGAGGGATTCATACATGCAGGAAATACAAGTGGTTCTTAAGCGCACGTCTGTTGGCCACCCTTGTAACCCCCGTTGGTACCCCTTCGAGTGGTAGCGCATCAGACAACACCTGTGTACGGACCGACCTAGATTTCCTGAAGCCCTCTATAGATAAACCTATCGGTCGCCGGACTGCTATAGTGTCACCGAGAACAACACTCAGAAAGATACTCTCTAGTACCTAGGTAGTCGGGTAGTACGGCTAAGGGTATGGTCTATCCTCCTTAGTTAGTGCCCTGAGATATTGGGTCGAGTACTACTATTGGACCCCGCATGTATATCAGAGAGCTATAGCACATGGAAAACCCTTGTCTGTAGAACCCTTGAATACCTAACCCTTGGGGAACATAAACAACAATATAAACAAATTAAACCGGCGATATCTATTAACCCGCATCTGTATTCAGGTTGCTAAGTAAATACTCTCTGGTTTAGAATTTGGGGATTTCAACACTGTAACATTCTTCAAACCAAAGCATAACATTTTGGAATTTTTTTCACCATTATTTGAGACCTATTCCATTAGACTCATCTCTTCGCCCTCATCACTTTCCTCCATATCATTTTTCTGCAAAAATTTCTGACCCCGCCCGCACCCTTTTCAGTTCACCCATTTTTCACCATTATTTGA
>ML781078.1:153813-164772 GCA_009831015.1 Picea engelmannii
AAGTCTAAATATAAAAAGATTTTTAACTAAAAACTTTAAATATAAAAAAAATTATATATTAAAAGACTTTTAACTAAAATATTTTGATTATTAGTCCAATTATAACTATTTTTTTTCATAAAATGTAAGGAAAATGTAAAAATTCCATAAGACTTGTTTTTTAAAAACAGAACTATATTAACTAGCTCATCATATGCCCTTTTGTTGTGTATCATAGGGAATCATTATTTCTCTTCTTATCCCATTGTCATCACAATATTTCACGAGCATTTTATGTAAGTATTTAGAAAATCATTGCACACAAAAAACTTGTTCTACTTATTTTTTATTATTCAATTAAATCACATATTATACATGATTTTCCCCCAACTACACAACTACACACATAAATATGATCTAATAGTTGGATAAAATATCTCACAAAAATCTATATCTAATAACATTCTCAATAATAGAATTTCACACTAAACACAAGACAAGTATCTGTTAGTTACTCCAACACCCTCCCTTAATGAGTACTTGGCTTTGATCTCTCATCTTTGTCATCTCTATCTGGTATAGTATTCATTAACATCTCTATTGATGCAGGATAATCCTTGGGCTCGAACAATCCGCATCACCCAAAAATATTTCTATTATGCAAATTATGCAATAAGTCGAATAAGGATTGTGTTAGTGGTCCATTTTATTTAGTTAGTTTTCTATGAATACAAACGAATGTTAATCATGCAACTAATCATGTGTATGATGAAACATGTGTTTAAACTTCTGCTAAAAATCATGATGAAACACGTGCTGAAACTCCTGTGTATGGTGGAATTTTACAAGTGTCGCAATGTTTCTTCAGTTTCAACATTGTGACCACACACGTTTGACTTTGCAATGCTGATATTATTCATGATGAGTTGCAGCCACATGATGGGAACGTTCCTGCACCCAACATAAGTTTTTTAATGCCAAGAAGAAGAAGAATTGCCAGGCAGTTTTGGTAATTGTACGTTTGTGGAAATAGAAGGAGAATTGATTCAATGGTGAAGGGAGGAGTTTAAAAAGGCATGGATGCAATGGAGAAGGGGCTGGTGAACCATGAGTTAGGGGAATTGTGGAAGGGGGACTACAGAGAAGGATTCTGGGTTGGGAAAGAAAGAATGAAGGGAGAAACATAGTTTGAGCCCACACATGCATACCATTACCCTATGAGTGATTTTTTAGTGGTTTTTCTCCACACAAGAAACCATTCAAGATAGTATTTTAGCCAGGGAAATATTTAATGTAAATTATGTTATCTGCATTGAATAAATAAAGGAATGGTGTTCCATTTCATGGGTTTTTTGGTGCTTAAGTTTCCAATTGATTTCCTTATTATTTCACAACAGTATATCTATGTTTCTCCACTGTGTATTTTGTAGTAGGGTGCATGCTATAATTGTTTGTGTGTTTCAGTTCGACCCTTCGTGCATAAGGTGGTATTAGAGAAAGTACACTCTTATATTATTACGTTAGTGTTCTTGTAATGGGTAGAGAATACCCTGATTCTGGTGGTGTTTCAACCAAAGTGTTGAAGAAATAGTAGGTGTCTCAGCATATGGATTGAGGCTATAGATTGTAAATAAGACTCGAACTACCAAGAGACTTGGAAGAATTACACCCAGAATGAGAGGAGCAACACGTGGAGGTGGAAGAAATTGAGAACTTTAAAATTTACAGAGAAGATTAAAGGAATTAGAACACAAAAGATATGGAGATGTTGAGACAAATTCTGACTCTGAAGATGAGAGTGAGATTGAAAAAAATATTGAGGATGTAAACCCAATAGAGCGCTTGATATCCTATCTGAGTAGCAAAGGTAGTGTGGAGGTCATTTTTTCATGCTATGATGGAATCTTGAATGCTAAAACTCTTGTATACTGGATATGAGAGCTCAAGACATATTTTGAATATGAGAATGTTCATGATCCAAACTAAGTTCAATTTTCTATCACAAAGTTGAAAGGACATACTTCCCTTTGGTGAGACATCCTACATAAATATAGAGTTGATAATAAGAGGGAAAATATCAATAATTGGAAGAATATGGTGAGTAAGATTGATGCAGGAGCATCTCAAGCGAGCCAACGGAGAGATAAAGGACAGCTGGAAAAGCACCCAACTCAAATTTTGAAAATGTCTTAAAGTAATTAATGAGGCCACCAAGTGGAGGCACACTTGTAAAATGTAAATGGACCTTGAGCGATTCGCTCTCATCCTTATTAGGTAGAAGGCATTTATGGTAGTTAATGCAAGTAGATAGAATTTAATTCTAGATTTGACAGTTTAGAATGAGAGAGGGAAATGGGATATAGACACCCTCATTGTGTAATTGTAACACAGAGGGAGATTAGGCAATAGAAGTGAGCATAGAGAATAGAAGAGGAGAAGGAGAGAGCTGTGTAGTTGAACTCCATGTACAGAAGTTCTGAATTAATATAATAAGGCTTTGATTTAGACTCATGGTGTTCATATATTCTCTGTGTATGCATTTTGAATGTTATGCTCATCAATGTTTTACTCTTTCTGTCATGCAATTTATTTTATGCTATGTATGAATGATTTCTTGTTGAATGTTTGAAATCTGAGAGAGAGTAAGGGAAATGAGTTTCAATTGTGGAGAAAGAATTTCTGCAAGGAGTGCAGTTAAATTGTCCGCAAGGAGTGCGTCGATAAAGTGTTTAGAGGTTTGTCTCTGAAAGCTCAGGAGACATAGCTTTGTTCTCATTCCCTCAGAAGTGCAGTTGGGCACAGGAGCCGTGCAAGGTGTGCGCAGGCTGAGTATAGTTTTAGGTTTGGTGACCTGGATGATTGGTTTAGAGACTATTGTTGTAGGAGTTCGTAGAGTCAAAGGGAGTTCAACAATTGAAGGTGTTTGAAGGTCTGTTGCAAGGAGTGCGAGAAGGAGTTTTCTAAAAGACTCGAATTCATGGGGAGCTCAGAAGGATTTGAACCTTCAAAGGGGTCGAAGGAAGGCAAGAGGCCGAGTACCTGGAAAATTTGAAGGAAGGCGTAGCGACGTCGACCGCAGGAGGATAAGATTTGAAGAGTGAGAGATACTTTGTTTAATTCGTATAGAATTTCTCAAGGGAAGAACAGATGGTAGGAATTCTTTGAGGAGAATTCACAAAGTCCCGTGAGCCATTAGATCTCACGAAAGAGCAGGGGAGTTACGACGAGTATTCCCAAAGGTTCTAAGATCAAGAGGAGTAGATCCATAGATCCAAGCCACAAGAGCCGTTGGATTTACCCGTGAACTTCTAGTTCGGGTTTTCGTGAGTGGAAGTCCCGTAATTTTAGCAACAGGACTCGCAAAATCACAAAACGTGAAGTACTGAAGGCCAAAAGGATTCTGTGGTCCCCAGAACTTGCAGGGTGGATAGGTGGCACACTATCGACACGGAGTCAAACTCCATTGACCATTTTGGGGTTTCGTGGGGCTAAGTCCCAAATTCTTTGCATTAGGATTCGCGATATCGCAAAGTCCGAAGTCCCAACAGAGTGAGAGGTCGTTGAAAGGTCAAATCTTGTGAGCGCATAGAAGTTTCGGTAAATCATGTTTTAGGAATCGCGAGAACAATTAGCTTGACATCACGACCGTCAAAATCGCGATAAGGAGAAATCCAAAAGAGGAAGAGGAAAGGTCAAGCATTGACGGTTTCAGGTTTTTAGAGATTGAGAGACAAGGTGCTTGACGACTGGATTCACGAAGGTACAAAGTCTGACCTCTCGAAGTATAAGGGGGGATTTCTCGAAGTTAGTTGTGGGTGAAAATTTCCCAAAAGGGAAATAGAAGATCATTTGCCGAAATATCTTCGAGACAACGTAAGGGAAAAGTTGTTGTGTACATGGACCTTTCGACCTACGGGTTGAGGAGAGCTAAGTTAGTTTGGTATCAGATCCCAAAAAGGTTCTTTGCTTTCTGTAGAAAGGAAAAATAAAATTCACCATGCCGCCGAGAAGAAGGGACAAACAAAATCTTGATCCACTAGAGGAGAGGGAAATGCTAAGAAAAAGAGGTAGACAGATGAATGATCCAGCCATGGAAAAAGAAATGTGTGATTTACGCGCCAGACTTGAAGACATGGAGACAACACAGACACACACAGTTAGTGTTGGGGATCTTAGTGATTCCGAAAGTGAAATTGAGGCTGAACATGAAGAAGAAGAAGTTGCAGCCGAAGATGCAGCAAACAAACGCTTGATTAGGGCTATTGCAAGAATGGGTGCAAGAGCAAAAATGGAAATTCCAGTTTATGAGGGAAATCTGGATGGAGAGGAGATTCTATATTGGATTAGAGCTCTGGACATGTACTTTGACTATGAATATGTCGAAGAGGAAAAGAAGGTCAAGCATGTTGTCACAAGATTGAAGGGACATGCAACATTGTGGTGGGATGAACTGCAAGCTGACAGACGCTGCAAAGGCAAGCATAAGATCAAAAGATGGGATAGAATGATCACAAAGATGAAGGCAAAATTCATCCCCAGAGATTATCAAATTACTCTATTCAGGAGAATGCAGAACCTGAGAAAGAAGTTGATGACAGTGAAAGAATACACTGAAGAATTCTATAGATTGAACATTAGGGCAGGTCATCGGGAAACTGATGATGAAAAGGTTTCCAGATACATGAATAGCTTGAGATACGACATTTAGGATGAGATGAGCATGATAACCATCCAAACGGTGGAAGATGCTTATCAAATGGCTCTAAAAGTTGAAGAGAATCTGAGCTGAAAATAGGGTCAAAGAGGTCAAGGCAGAAGTCAGCCCAAAGGAAAATCAGTTGGCCCAGGATAAATATCAAAAGCCCAAGGAGGACTGGAAGAAACCTCAGACTCGAACTGAGAGAGATGGAATCTCACAACGAGGGCAATATGTTGAACAGAGAGGGTAGCATACTGAACAGAGAGGAGATTATGCTGATAATAATATTTTTCCTCATACCAGAGGTAGAGGAAGAGGAAGAGGTGGAGTAATAACATGCTTCACATGTGGAAAGAATGGGCACAAGTCTTACGAGTGTCCAGACAAAAAGAAATAAGGAGGAGAAACTCACATCGTCGAAGCACAGAGGCAAGATGTTGAGATAGAAGATGTTGAAGGTACAATATCATTGATGATGCAAAAATGTCTTTTGACACCAGAGAAGGAGGTGGAGAGTTCAGTCCAAAGAAATAGACTTTTCCAGACTTCTTGCAAAACCAAGGATAGGGTATGCAAGGTCATTGTTGACAGTGGTAGCACAAATAATCTCATTTCTACAGAGATGGTAGAAAATTTGGAGCTGGAGATGATTGATCATCCAAGCCCATACAGAGTTTTGTGGCTACAAAAAGGACATCAGGTAACTGTCACTAAATAATGTTTAGTTGAATTTAAGATAGGAGGATATAATGATAAGATACTCTGTGATGTTATTCCCATGGATGTTTCTCATCTATTGCTAGGTATACCATGGTAATATGACAGGAATGTGATTCATGATGGGAGAATGAACACATACACCCTAGAAAAGAATGGGAGGACTCCAAAAGAGTGTTGTCGGATTTCCAAAAGACATTTCAAGTGAAATGTGATGCAAGTGGATTTGCAATAGGGGAAGTCTTGAGTCAAGAGGACAGGCCGATAGCATACTTCAGTGAGAAGTTGAATGAAGCAATAGTGAAATACTCCACTTATGATAAGGAGTTTTATGCTATTATGCAAGCATTGAAGAAATGGAGACATTACTTGATCCCGAAAGAGTTTGTCTTGTATAGTGACAATCATGCATTGCAATTTGTGACTCAAGAGGAAAAGTTGAATCATAGACATGTTAAATGGGTTGAATAGATGCAAAATTTCACTTTTGTGATTAAACATATTTATGGTACTGCTAACAAAGTTGTTGATGCTTTGAGCAGGAAGTGTTTTTTATTGCAGGAGTTCAAAGTCAAAACATTGGGTTATTACAGGGATGACTCAGATTTTAAGGAGGCATATGAAGCAGCTGAGAATCCAATTCTTAGAGATAGAAGCCAATGGACAAAATACATGATCCTGGAAGGACTATTGTTTAAAGGTAATCAACTTTGTATTCCAAAATGCTCCATGAGGGAGAATTTGCTGAAGGAGAAACAAAGTGGAGGATTATCAGGACACTTTGGTCATGACAAGATGTTCGCAAAATTGAATGAGCCATATTTTTGGACGGGAATGCGAGTAGACGCCAAGAGGTTCATGGAAAGATGCAGAATTTTCCATCATTCAAAGGGAAGGAAGCAGAATGCAAGGTTTTATTAACCATTGCCCATACCTGAGAGGCTGTGGGATGCAATCAGTATGGATTTCATATTGGGGTTTCCAAGAACACAAAGAGGTTTTGACTCAATCTTTGTGGTGGTGGATAGATTTTCCAATATAGAACAATTCATTCCATGTCAGAAGACTAGTGACACAACTCACATTGTGAATTTATTTTTCAAAGAATTCATTCAACTTCACAGCTTACCAATGAGCATAGTTTCGGATCGAGACACTAAGTTCATAGGACACTTTTGGAGGACCTTATGGATGAATTTGTGAACTAACTTGTCATTTATTTCAGCTTATCATCCTCATATGGATGGATAGACAGAAGTGGTGAACATAAGTCTAGGAGACTTGCTGAGAAGCCTGGTGACAGAACACCGTAGGTAGTGGGACAACATATTACCACAGGTGGAGTTTGCTTATAACGACTCAAATTAATAGAAGCATGGGGTAGAGTCCATTTCAGGTTGTCTATGGCATGCAGCCGAGAGGAATTTCTGAGTTGACGGATTTAGAGCAGACATCAATTAGGAGCACTAGTGCAGAAGATTTCGCAGAAGTGATGAAGGAACTTCACAGCGAGGTGAAGGAGTGATTACAGAATTCAAGCCAGAAATATAAGCGGAGAGTAGATCAACACAAGAGACAAATTCAATTTGAGGTTGGTGATTTGATTCTGGCACATTTAAGAAAGGAAAGGTTCCCGAAGGGGACATATAACAAACTGAAGATGAAGAAGATCAGACCATGTAAGGTATTGAAGAAAACTGGAGCAAATGCTTATGAGATTGAATTACCTGATGGGATCAGAATTTCTCCGATATTCAATATATCAGATTTGTACCCATATAAAGCTGAGGAAACAGGGATAGGAAATGAACAACCAGAATTCCAGTGGACAAAGTAGATTCCAGTTGTAGAAAATCCATAGATGGAGTGCATACTGGACAAAAGAGTGAGCAAGAAGACTAGGCGGAAGCTATACTTTGAATATTTGGTCAACTGGAAAGGCCATCCAGTTGAAGATGCCAGCTGGGAGAATGAAGCAGAGATCCAAAGGCATGGACACACCATAAACGAGCTCATGGACAGGAGCCCATGAAAATTTTCAATCCAGGGAGTATGATGCAAGAGCATCTCAAGTGAGCCAGTGCGGAGATAAAGGACAGCTGGAAAAGTGCCGAGCACAAATTTTGAAAATGTCCTAAAGTAATTAATGAGGCCACCAAGTGGAGGCACACTTGTAAAATGTAAACATACCTTGAGCAATTCGCTCTCATCCTTAGGAGGTAGAAGGCATTTATGGTAGTTAATGCAAGTAGATAGAATTTAATTCTAGATTTGACATTTTATAATGAGAGAGGGAAACGTGATATAGACACCCTCCTTATGTAATTGTAACACAGAGGGAGATTATCCGATAGAAGTGAGCATAGAGCATAGAAGAGGAGAAGCAGAGAGTTGCGTAGCTGAACTCCATGTACAGAAGTTCTGAATTAATATAAGAAGGCTTTGATTCAGACTCATGGTGTTCATATATTCTCTGTGTATGCATTTTCAATGTTATGCTCATGAATGTTTTACTCTTTCTGTCATGCAATTGCTTTTATGCTATGTATGAATGATTTCTTGTTGAAGGTCTGAAATCTAAGAGAGAGTAAGGGAAATGAGTTTCAATTGTTTCTCTATCTGAGCAAGAATTCCTGCAAGGAGTGCAGTTAAATTGTCCGCAAGGAGTGCATCGATAAAGTGTTCAGAGGTTTCTCTCTGAAAGCTTAGGAGAGATAGATTTGTTCTCATTCCCTCAGAAGTGCAGTTGGGCACAAGAGCCATGCAAGGTGTGTGTAGGCCAAGTATAGTTTCAGGTTTGGTGACCTGGATGATTGGTTGAGAGACTGTTGTTGCAGGAGTGTGCAGAGTGAAAGGGAGTTCAACACTTGAAGGTGTTTGAAGGTCTGTCGCAAGGAGTGCGAGCAAGAGTTTTCTGAAAGACTCGAAGTCATGGGGAGCTCAGAAGGATTTGAACCTTCGAAGGGGTCGAAGGAAGGAAAGAGGTTGAGTACCTGGAAAATTTGAAGTAAGGTGTAGCGACGTCGACCGCAGAAGGATAAGTTTCGAAGAGTGAGAGATACTTTGTTTAGTTTGTGTAGAAGTTCTCAAGGGAAGAACAGACGGTCAGAATTCTCTGAGGAGAATTTGCGAAGTCCTGCGAGCCGTTAGATATCACGAAAGAGAAGGGGAGTTATGGCTAGTATTCCCAAAGGTTCTAAGCTCAGGAGGAGTAGAGTCGTAGATCCAAGCCACACGAGCCATTGGATTTACCCGTGAACTTCGATTTCGGGTTTTCGCGAGTGGAAGTCCCATAATTTTGGCAAAAGGACTCGCGAAATCATGAAACGCGAAGTCCCGAAGGCTGAAAGGACTGTGTGGGCCCCAGAACCTATAGGTTGGATAGGTGGCGCACTATCAAAATCGAGTCAAACTTCGTTGACCATTTCTGGGTTTCGTGGGGATAAGTCCCAAATTCTTTGCATTAGGATTCGTGATATCATGAAGTCTGAAGTTCCGACAGAGTGAGAGGCCATTGAAAGGTCAAATCTTGCGAGGGCATTGGAGTTTCGGTAAATCGGGTTTCAGGAATCGCGAGAATGATTACCTTGACATCGCGACTGCCAAAATCGCGATAAGGAGAAATCCGAAAGAGGAAGAGGAAAGGTCAAGCGTTGACTGTTTCAGGTTTTCGCTGATTGAGAGACAAGGCGCTTGACCACTAGATTCACGAAGGTACAATGTCCGACCTCCCGAAGTATAAGGGGGAATTTCTCGAAGTCAGTTGTGGGTGCAGATTTCCTGAAAGGGAAATAGAAGAGCGTTTGCCAAAAGCTCTTTGGGCCAGCGTAAAGGAAAAGATCCTTTGTACATGGACCTTCCGACCTGCGGGTTGAGGAGGGTTGTGTAAAATACTAGGGAAAAGTTCTTTCCTATGTATTACCAACAGAATGTTTGTAGACAAGTGAAGAATCTGAGGAAAAAATATACTCATGTGCATTAGTACACTGAAGGATTTTTTCAGGTTGTCACTTAAATCAAGGATAAGGAGCCAGAGTATCAGTGTGTGGATAGATACATGAATGGAATAAAGTATACAATCTAGGATGAGATGAGTACGCATTATTTTCGTACTTTAGTTGAAGCTTACCAAGTTTCCATCAAGGTGGAGGAGAAATTTGACAAGAAAAACCAACAAAAGTTAAGGGGAAGACGTCCACGAGGAATAGGCAGAACAAACATTTCTAAGGAAATGGCAAGGAAGAGGAATCGATAGGTAGCCAAAGTTCCATAGGAAATGGAGCTAGTAGAGGTAGAGGATTCATAAGAGGAAAGGGAAAGTTTGTAATTACTTGTTATAGATGTGGAGTTGAACATCACAAAGCCTTGGAATTCCTAGGAAAGTTAGGTCTTAGTAAAAGAGGTGATTCTAGAATGCAGGTTACCATGGTAGGTGATGAATAAGTGGTTGGATAAGATGTGGTTGTGCTTCCACAAAAAAAAGGTTGAGAACTGAATGTTTCAAATAATTTTACTTAAACCAAAACAAAAGTTAATAGAAGAAGCTGAACCGAGAAAAAGAGTGTTTAAGACCATATGCAAAGTCAAAGGAAAATGTTGTAACTTGATTATTGATGGAGGAAGTACAAAAAACTTTATTTATACAGAAGTGAAGAGGAAGATAAATCTGAAATTTGAAACAAATCCCAATCCTTATAAAGTTTTGGGTTTGCAGAAAGGCCAGCACGGGACGGTGACTAAATGATGTTTGTTAAAATTTCAGATTGGAGATTTTGAAGAGGAAGTGTTATGTGACGTAGTAAAAATGGATGCGTGCCATATTTGGATTGGGATACTGTGGATGTTTGACCAAAAGTTTTTCCATTATGGAAGATAAAATTCATATGAATTTACTCAAAATGGAAAACGTTATAAGTTAAAACCAATGCATGAAGATGGTAGGAGTAACAAAAATAGTTGCAACAAGGACATGAGTAGCAGTAACAACAACATTATGTTGTGTTCATCAAAGGACTTCGTGGAAGAGAAGAAATAGAATGTGTATTTTTTGGTTGTAGTGCCAAAGAAGGTTCAAGAGGATGAAATGGGGAGTTATGTACTAGCGTACATATAATGCATGTTGGAATATTTAAAACAAATTGTTGCAGAGGAATTATCCACAGGGTTACCTCATTTTTGTAGTATATCACACCATATCGATATGTTCGCATGATCGAATTTTCCAAATAAAGTGCCTTATCGAATGATTCCATAAAAGAGTAAAGAAGTGAATCGAAAAATGAAGGAATTGTTTGACTGAGGATTGATTCAAGAGAGCTTGGGCCCTTGCGTAGTACCAACAATACTGACACCTAAGAAGAAAGGGGAATGGCGAATCTATAATCATTCACATGCTACAAACAATATCATTATCAAGTATCAGTTTCCATTTCCCAGAATGGATGACCTTATGGATTATCTGAGTGGTTCAAAATATTTTACAAAAATTAATTTGAAGAGTGGTTATCAACAAATTCGAATCAGATAAGGTGACAAATGGAAGATTGCATTCAAGAAGAAATATG
>ML781078.1:181064-192943 GCA_009831015.1 Picea engelmannii
CATCAATCAAGTGCTCATCTGGAATATCGGTTACCTTTATATTCAATCTTTGGAAGTTCTCAATGTGCTCGGTAACTGAACCCTTTTGCTTGAGATTCATCAATTGGCTAAAGAAGGTATTGCTCCTTATATCCTCATAGTGTTCTATCATTTCTTCCGTGAAAAGCGTCCAAGTGACGAGTGATTTGCGAGAACAAATCCATTGATACCAAAAAAATTGATTGGGTTCTAAATATAAAGAAGCAATTCGTACCTTTTGTGTATGTGGCACATTATGGAGATCAAAGAATTGTTCCATCTGAAGTATCCATGTGGTTGGGTCCTTACCATCAAACTTCCTCATATCGATCTTAGGAACGTGGTTGGTTTTCAAACCAAAGTTGGAGTTTCTCCATTCTTGATTCTTCCTTGTGTCCTCATCATGAATTTTATGGGATGCATTTTCACTTTCAGGTGTCTTCTCTGTTACGAAATTTTTCAATATTTCCATGATCTCCCCTTTTAAACCCTCCATCATCTCTTGTAGTTCATCTTTGGTTACTAACTTCTTTTGTAAATCATTTATGTCCCTACGCATTTCTTCAACTTCATCAAGAGTCCAAGTAGGATTTTCTGGAGGCTTATTTGGTGTAGAAATTCCCTTTTTGGGTGGCATGTTGACCAAGTATCACTTTCGAACCTTGATTTTGAGGTCGTTCTGGTAGACAATATGTCTTCTGTTGTATCTCCAAAGTTTCGGCCCTTCTGTGTATGAAACTTTCTTTTATGTATTTCTCTGATATTTCTTCTCTGCAATGCCACAGGTCTAATCAAAATTGGATGTGCCAAGTGGAAATTATGGTAACTTCCCCACAACTTGCTTATTTTTGGCCTTTCTAGATGATCTCACTTGTATAGAAATCCCCGCACACAATAATTGATATAAAATTCTGAAACTCTCACCCAAGATACTACAGACTGTCCACGATCCAATGCAACTAGTCCCACTCAATTTGGATAATTGAGCAAGACGTTATGATTGTTTTACCTGGAACACCTTCTTGAGACTAGTCAATAGGACTAGTCAGATACCATGTCTTACACAAGGTGTATCTACAAATGTATGATGACCCAGAAGATGAAATTTTTACCACAGATAAAAAACTAATTTCTGTAAATGGCCCCCAGAGTTCAGGGTCTGAAACGTTACAAAATTGTTTTTTATAGCGAACATGCTGCAAAGACTCATTTCAGGATGATTCCAGAACCCTATCTTGTACAGGATATATCTCCGAAAGTGTAAGGCCTCGAGAGCTAAATTTGGAACAAAACGTACCTTGATCTGTCTTCTAAATACCCTCCAAGCCGTTCCTTATGAAACGTTGTAGAAAAAATGTTATAGCGAAAATTCCACGGTGTCTCAGATGTAGCAGTGAAACCCCAAGACCTTGAGCTCTGATACCATATGTTAAGAACCAAACTTCAATATAGCATAGAAAAACCTCAGGAAAAGTACTCAGTGCCTCGAAAAAGAGATAATTTCAGATAATAAGCCTCTTCGAGGGGGCAACCTCCTTTCACCCCACTTAAATGTTCAAGTACAAGATGATTCAAAATGAAAATGTCTCCTTGGTATATATAGGAGACTAGGAGGTATAATTACAAATAATGGCCTAAAGCCGACATAATTAAAATAACATTCCTAATCTAAATTACAACTAATGGCCTAAAGCCGACATAAATAAAATAGCATTACTAATCTAATATTCCCTAATTAAGGGGTAATGAGCCAAGATTAGGGCTTAACATATTTTTTTCATGTTGTCACTTAAATCATGCATTAAGGAGCTAGAGTATTAGCATGTGGATAGATACATGAATGGACTAAAGTGTACAATCTAGGATGATATGAGTACACATTATTTTCGTATTGTAGCTGAATATTACCAGGATTCCCTAAAGCTGGAGGAGAAAATTGTCAAGAAAACCCAACAAAAGTTAAGGGCAAGAGGTCCACAAGGAACAGACAGAACAAACATTGCTAAGGAAAATGGCAAGGAAGAGGAATCGACAAGTAGCCAAAGTTCCATAGGAAATGGAGCTAGTAGAGGTAGAGGATTCAGAAGAGGAAAGTGAAAGTTTGTAATTACTTGTTATAGATGTGGAGTTGAACGTCAGAAAGCCTTGGAATGCCCAGAAAAGTAAGGTCTTAGTAAAAGAGGTTATGCTAGAATGCAGGTTACCATGGTAGGTGATGAATCAATGGTTGGATAATATGTGGTTGTGCTTCCACACAAAGAAGTTGAGAACTAAATGTTTCGAAGAATTTTACTTAAACCAAAACAAAAGTTAATAGAAGAACCTAAACTGAGAAAAAGACTGTTTAAGACCATATGCAAAGTCAAAGGAAAATGTTGTAACTTGATTATTGATGCAGGAAGTACAAAAAACTTGATTTCTACCAAAGTGAAGAGGAGGATAAATCTGAAATTTGAACCACATCCCAATCCTTATCAAGTTTTTTGGTTGTAGAAAGGCTAGGAGGCAACGATGACTGAACAATGTTTGTTAAAATTTTAGATTGGATATTTTAAAGAGAAAGTGTTATGTGACATAGTAAAATGAATGTGTTCCATATTATGATTGGGATAATTTGGATGTTTGACCGAAAGGTGCTCCATGATGGAAGACAAAATTCATATGAATTTACTCAAAATGGATAACGTTATAAGTTGAAACCAATGTGTGAAGATGGTGGGAGTAACAAAAACAGTTGCAACAAGGACGTGAGTAGCAGTAACAACTGCATTATGTTGTGTTCATCTAAGGAGTTCCTGGAGGAGAAGAAATAGAATGTGTATTGTTTGGTTGTAGTGCCAAAGAAGGTTGAAGAGCATGAAAAGGGGAGTTATGTACTAGCATAAATCTAATGCATGTTGGAATATTTAAAACAAATTGTTGCAGAGGAATTACCCACGGGGTTACTTCCTTTATGTAGTATATCACACGATATCAATATGATCCCATGATCAAATTTTCCAAATAAAGTGCCTTATCGAATGAATCCATAAAAGAGTGAAGAAGTGAATCGAAAAATGAAGGAATTCCTTCACCGAGGATTGATCCATGAGATCTTGAGCCCTTGCGTAGTACCAACAATATTGATGCCTAAAAAGATAGGGGAATGACGAATGTGTACTAATTCACGTGCTATAAACAAGATCACTATCAAGTATCAGTTTCCATTTCCTAGTATGGATGACCTTATGGATTGCCTGAGTGGTTTAGAATATTTTACAAAAATTGATTTGAAGAGTGGTTATCAACAAATTCGAATCAGATAAGGTGACAAATGGAATATTGCATTCATGATGAAATATGGATTGCTTTAATGGTTAGTGATTTCGTTTGGGTTAACTAATGCACCCAACACATTCATGAGATTGATGAACAAAGTATTGAAACCATTTTTGGGTAAGTTCGTTGTTGTATATTTGGATGATATACTGATTTTTAGAAAGAGTAGAACAAATCATATTGAGCATGTGAGGGTAGTTGTAATGTACCTCATAATTACCAAGCAAACAAAAAAAATACGTTTATAGCATAAGAGGTCTTTGTTGTCATAACTCCGTTAGAAAGAACTTTGTAATAAAATCTTACCTTACATTCTATTATCTTGTTAAGCAATTCCTAAAGTTCCACTTACCGCAAGATTGTCTTATCTATAACATCTTTGACTAACACAAGTAGAAAGGTTGTAAGGGTAAGGTCCCAAGGCTTTAGTGGACCCCTTTGTGGCTCTAGTCCTTATCTATCTACGTAGGGATATAAATATAAGTGGGGTGTAATGAAAACATACTAAACTTCATTTAGCATAAGACTCTATGACTGCACACAGGTCCACTTGATGATTTTTAACCTTAGGAGACTTGAACTAGTTCCTATCCATAATAGTCATGGGGTCGGGTTTTAAATGCCAAGTATATGGCCTAACTACCAAGTCCCAATTATGTAATGGTTCTTGGGACCGATGGTTTAATTAGAGCTCTAATTCTATACATTAGTGGATAACTAACAATTAGGATCGAATTATTTAATTCCAAATAATACAGAGGCATGAGTGCGCATTTAACTTTCGTCAAGTTAGAAGGGGTCAAATCCAACCTTATTTAAGGTGAAGGGTTAGTTCGTGGTCCAGGTAGCTATAGACCTGCAACTTCATTAATGGTAGCATTGTGCATTCCAATGAATTGAATGGGCACTATGCCTAAAGTTTCATATCGACCCTACCATAGTCACATGGCCAATCATCCTCCGCACTCTCCACATTTATTTTGAGAAGACCAGGCGTCGCTTAGGTTTTGCATGGGTCTCCAGTTTTCCATTGTTGCGTTCTACGAAGAGGTTTTGTGCAACAATATGTTGGAGCAAAGTTTTTTGTCATGGTGGTTGTCTCAAGATTGTAGGAGATGACAGGGTTCACATTCCTGGTAAGTTCTTTCCCTACGTACACTACTATGGTTGAAAAAGAAAATGGTGCAGTAATTTACAGATTTCTTTTCATTTGGTGTAATCTATCTCTAATGCTTTGATTCCATCCTGAAATCCTATAGAAGTGATTTTCTTGAGTTTAACGTTGTTTCCTCCTCTAGTTATGGAGAGGAAGTACTAGCCTCATTTATCTATGTTTCAGGACCTAGGGTTTTTGGTGGCCGCCTGTCATGAACCGAGATTCATAATCGAATTCCTTGAGAGTATGAGAGAGGGTTTTCTCTTGTAGGGATAACCCTACTGTGTGCTTGGTTTTAAATGCATGGTACAGGCGTGACCTTACCTCCATAGCGTCACAAATAAATTATCTAGACCTTCGTCTGCGTTACTCCTAAAGCTTTTCCAATCACGTATACTTTACAAAACATTTGGCCGAAAAAAATTTGTATTACTGATAGCTTATACAGTCTTGTGTCATTTGGTTCTGATCAACTAGACTCCATCAATTAAGCATATTCCCAGTTTAAAAATAAATAAAGAACTTATACTCTATTTAGGCTAGTGTATATGTGCAATTTATGTTTTCATAAGGATTTTTGTATAGTCTATTACTGTTGATGGGACCTGTCTGATGCGAGGGTACCCATCAGTGAGTTATGGTGCTATCCTCTCTCGGCCTTGGGTGTCTGTCCCGACGAAATAAAATAAGAAGAAACAAAGGGTCTCAAGTGTCACGAATTCAATGTTAAGTAGCGTCTTGGTAGGATGTATTAATATTCATATGCTTCTTTAAGTCTTCCTCATATATAAAATGTTAATCTCCGACTGTTAAATTTTTCCAGGGTTTTGTTTACGCGAAGAATTCAGATGTTCATCTGTGAGCCCTATGTAAAAGGTAATCGATTTCCCTGTTATAACCCCTCCAGAACCTGATCAGTCATGGTTGTGAACATGTAATCACTCACTATAGTATTTTTTCTCAGTTTCCTATTGGATTTGAAAGGGGAAAAATTCCCAATGTAACATAAAGTTTGGCCCAGTTATTATAGTATGACTCTGGTAGCGATTTATCTACAAGATTGTCCTATTCTTTTGAATCTAATGAAATGACTATTGAGTGCATCATTCGAGTCTCACCTTACTCGATAATTTATTTACTGTGATTATATCTTAGATTGAATGTTCTATTTAAATTCTGGGTGTTTGAAATTCGAAGGTATTAGATATACAATACCATATATACCTCATTTACTTTCATTCGACCTTCTTTATATATATATATTTCTGATATGCTTCGTTCTAAGTTTGTAGTAATTAGATTGGAGATAAAACGATATGAGTAAGGTTACGATTCTATGATGTATTTCTAGAACGAGGACCTAGACATATATATTGGTTTATGTACATCCATACCCATGCATCTATAATTATTTCACAGGGGTTTTTGATATTTTGTAATTGTCAGCTATATGTACAGAAATGTAAGAATTATATTCCCTTTTTATTTCGAACACCGAATGGGCAGTTTTACATGTATACCATTACTCTATGATTTAATACAGTGGTTATCTTTCCAGATGGATCTTTTATTTCTTGTAAATAAAAAACTATGCTTAGATGTTCTATCAGTATGTGGTTTATGACATTCATGCATCTCCTTACCTTTACTCTTACAAAGTGACCTACTTATATAATATCCTATAATTGAACAACGTGATTTGTTCCATCTGATTTGGAACGGTACCGAGTTTCTTTAAAATAGAGAGAAGTCTCAGACTCTCCGATTCGATATTTTCTTTATGTAAAAAGGGTTCATTGCCAATTGATATCATCTAATTACTTATATAATGTGACATCAGATTTATGTATAAGTATGGTCTATTACAATTACATCATTTTGTTAAATAGTGATGCCTCGCAAAATTTCAATTGCAAATGAATATATATATATATATTTCTACATGTACTTGTATACGTAATATTTATGGTTTGGAGAGTTCATGTCATCTTGTGTCTCTTCCCTTCAATATTATCAGTGAAGGGAAGGATCAACTATATAATACGACTCTCAGAACCTTACAAAGATATACATAAACTTATTGAATATACAAATCTGTTCAATTCCCAAATTATACATAGGTAGTTCCCTAGAATTTCCAATTGCAGAAGTGGAAATTCCAGAACTAGGCTATATCGATTATAAAGTTCCCATAACAACTAAATTTCATCCATGGATAAAAATCATTTCACCATTAGCACCAAACAACTACATTATAACATATATATATAATTCATTCAAAGCAAAGAAGGAGGAGAATAACATATCTAAACCAATTCGCGGGAAAACAAAGGGAACAACCATGTTCTTCCCAACCGTAGAATAGGGAAGCCAAGTTACTTGCCTAGTTCACCCCCTAGCCTGACCATGAGTCCATGAGGGCTAACTTGGAAAATTCCTGCTCAAAAATGTCTTTCAGTTTCAGCAGACTCCTCTTGCCTCACACTCAATTCATAGTGTTCATAATAGAAAGAAACCAGTCGTCTCTCCTCCCCACATACTAGGCAGTGTCCTGCCTCCTCACATATACTATTTATCCATAAAAAATAAAAAATCCTAGGTCCTTTGCCCTCCCTTGGTAATTTTCGCATCTTTCTAAATCCCTGATTTTCAGGGGCTGCCAATGGCCAAATATCGGATTTTCCACTTGTAACAATTAACCCAGAGGTAATTCCAACATGTTCCCCACTCATGGAGTCATGGTCAGCTGATTTTAACATGGTTGTTCCATTTGTCCTCTTGCAATCAATATAAAATATTTTGTTTCATACAAGTGTCATAGTTAAATAGTTAGTTGGGTCAAATCAGATCTCTTCCCAACAGTCATAATAATTAATTACAGTTATCAAATTTAAAATTCGGAATTGCCATAAATGGAAAATTTTTTCCAAATTCGATTTTACTAAAATGGAATAATTTTCCAACAAATTTAAATTTCCAAAAATACTTTATTTTTGGGGATGTCACAGTAGTACTACAATGCTTGAAGGAAGGGAAACTATTAATAAACCTGAAGAAGTGTACATTCATGTAGTGAGAATTGGTGTACCTGGGTTTAATTGTTTCAAAAAAAGGAATTAAAATGGATCCTAAGAAAGTGAAGGCTATTATTGACTAGACAACACCAAGATGCACATTTGATTTGAGGAGATTCCATGGATTGGTAGGATTCTACTGAAAATTTACTAGGCACTTTAGCCAAATATGTGCACATGTTACAGAATGTATGAAGAAAAGAGTGTTCCAGTGGACTATAGCAGTAGAGAATTCATTTGAAGAATTGAAGAAAAGTTAACAAGGCAACCAATATTAACATTACCATATTTTAGCAATGTTTCAGGTCGATTGTGACGTCAGTGGAACAACAATAAGAGAAGTTCTAAGTCAAGAAGGAAGACCCATTTATTTTTTCAGTGAGAAGTTCAGCTATTCCAAAAAGAAGTACTATATTTATGATCAATAATTTTATTCTATTGTGAAATCCTTGAAGAAATGGAGACATTATCTACTGTCGAAGGAGTTTGTCTTGTTCACAGATCAAAAATCTTTGTATTACATTAACAACCAAGGTAATTTGAATCAAAATCATACTAAATGGGTAAAATTCTTGCGAAGCTATTATTTTTTGTAGAAGCACAGGTCCATGAAGTCTAATAAGGTAGTTGATGCATTAATTCAGAGGACAACGTTACTTAATACCATGTAGGTAGAAGTGGTAAGTCTGAATTGTCTAAAGACATTGTATAAATAAGATGTAGATATCTCAGAAGATTGGAAGGCGTGTAAGGAGTCTTGGAGTTTAGACAAAACATCATATCTATATTAGCATATCCAAGAAGGGTTTTTGTTTAAAAATGAACCATTGTGTATTCCCAGAAGTTCCATCTGGATGAATCTCATTAAATAATTTCATATTGGTGGTTTAGGAGGACATTTTGGGATTGATAAAACTGCATCCTCAGTGAAAGAGAGATATTTTTGGCCTAACATTAATAAAGATGTCCGCAATTTTATTGATGGTTGTAGGATATGTCAACTAGAAAAAGGAAAAAGTAAGAATATGAGAATCTATACTCCATTTCCAGTACCCAAAGGACCTTGGGAGGATATCAGTATGGGTTTTGTCTTAGGATTGTCTATGACATAGAGAAAACATGACTTAGAAATGGTAGTTGTGGATAGATTTTAAAAAATGGAAAACTTCATAGCATGTAAGAAGACTATTGATGCTAGTGAAGTAACTGCATTATTTTTCAAAGAGGTGGTTAGATTTCATGGATTACCACGGAGACTTACTTCAGATCGAGATACAATATTCCTTGGGAATTTTTAGAGGAAACTCTGGAAGAACATAGGCTCACGTTTTTTATGCAGTTCGGCATATCATCCTCAGATGGATGGTTAGACATAAATAGCAAACATGAGTCTAGGAAATGTTTTCAGAAATTTAAGTGAAGAGAATCCTAGTCAATGGGATTTAGCATTAGGTCAATTTGAGTTTGATATAATGATTCGGTGAACATATCTATGAGAAAGAGTCCATTTCATATTTTTTATGGATGGTCACCAAAATGTGTGGTAGATTTGGTTGCATTTCCATATTTTGAAGGAAATAATAGTTTTGATGCAAATGATTTTGTGGAAAATATGCATGAATTAAAAGAACATGTGCAAAAGAAATTGCAGACCAGCAATGAAAGTTATAAACAAAGTGCATATCAACATAGGATACATAAGGTATTCTAAGAGGGTGATTTGGTCATGGCTCACTTGAGGAAAGATCAATTTACTTGAGGCACATATAATAAACTCAAGTACAATAATATAGGAACATGCCAAATTCTGAAAAAGATGTATGATAATGCTTATCGACTGGAACTTTTGGAGAAGTTTGACATATCTCGTAAATTCAATGTTGTTGACTTATATGAGTTTCATGAATGGGAAAAAATATTATATGAAGGTACCCTCAGTGAATGGGAACACCATCTACCAATTAATTCAGAGGAGAAAATTGAATAAATTATCGCTACACGAGTTGGTAAGAATATTTTCCAGAAGGAGTACATGGAATATTTAATCAACTAGAAGCATCGAGGGGAAGAGGATGCATTGTGGGTGACTGAAAATCAGTTAGCACATGTGAAAAAATCTTCACCTCAGAATTAATATACGCATGATTTGGATATCATGTTTTTCTTACCAGGGCTATCTGATCCAGAAGCATCCTTGGGCTCAGACAAGCCGTATCACCAAAAAATATCTCTATTCGTCAAATTATGAAATAAGTCGAATAAGGATTGTGTTAGTGGTCCATTTTATTTAATCAGTTTGATATGAATTCAAACAATTGTTACTCATGCAACTACTCTTGTGTATGTTGAAACTTGCACTGAAACTTGTGCTAAAACTCAGGATGAAAGTTGTGTTGAAACTCTTGTGTATGGTGGAAGTTTATAAGTGTCGCAATGTTTATTCATTTTCAATGTTGTCACCACACACATTTGAATTATCCATGATGGAATTATTCATTATGAGTTTCAGCCATGTGGTAGAAATGTTCTCGCACACAACATAATTTTGTTAACACCAAGAAGAAGGTGAATTGTCAGGCAGTTTTGGCAACAGTCCATTCTTAGCAATAGAAGGAAAATTAATTCAGAGGATAAGGGAGGATTTTAAAGAGGCATGGACATGATGGAGAAGGGGTTGATGAACCATGGATTAGGTGAACCGTGGAAGGAATACTTGAGATAAGGATTATACGTTGGGAGAGCTTGTAGGAAGGGAGAAAGAAAGTCTCAACCCACACACGTAGACCATTACCCTCTGAGCAATTTTCTAGTGGTTTTCAGCCATGCAAGAAACCATTCAAGACATTCTTTTAGAATAGGAAGGATGTAATGTAAAAAAATTTATTTGCATTGAATCAATAAAGGAATGGTGTTTCATTTTGTGGGTTTTTTGGTGCTTAAGTTTCCAGTTGATTTCCTTATTATTTCACAATAGTATATCTGTGTTTTTTTTTTGTGTATTGTGTAGTAGGGTGTTTTTTGTAACTGTTCTTTGTTTCAGTTCAACCCTCCCTCCATTATCTATACACTTCTGAAATATGAAAGACTATGTTCTTTCACACAACAATTCATTCGAGATGCCACTCGATCATTGAAGATACAATTTATTCTTATCATCAATTGTGTATTTGTAATGAATCACAATTCTATTTTCGTCTTTCTTTCCAAATACATAACTCCATGTATTTTTCAGAAAAAAGAGTCTAGATACTGAATCATTCTATTGGCATACTTTCATCCGTTGAAATGCATAGCTCTTTGTATTCACCAATTATATAGGAAATCAATCTAGATACTAAATGTATCTAGAGTTCAGTCTTACAACATGGCCTCTTTCATCTCACAAGTACACAAACTGTAGTCACAACCTAATAGAAATGTTCTTTCCAACATACATAAATCACTCTATTAGTTAATAAACACAATATATTTGGTCAAGTTATTGTGTTCTAAAAAGTATTAGAGGTTCTTCATTGAATTTGACATGATTTATTTTTTACAAACTAGAAATAATATTAATACATACTTATACTCACAACAACATATAAAAACACTCAATTTCTACTGGATCCATGGAAATGTTTCCCCTTTTGAAAGTGAAAATTGTGGCTTCCATTGTGCACACACATGGATGGTAGATGAATCAACATATTTCTTATCGACACTATCACTTTGTTCTTGCAACCCTCTTGACTGGTGACTAGACTATGATAGAATTCAAGGAAACAACGACTCTTATCCTTGCAAGAACAAAGTGATATTGTGGATAATAAATATGTTTGTTCATCTACCATCTCTATCTGTCCACAATGGAAGCCACAATTTTCACTTTCAAAAGGGGAAACGTTTCCATGGATCCAGTAGCAATTGAGTGTTTTCATATGTTGTGTTGGAAGATTCGTTGTTGTCATTGATGTCAACCCTAGTCATGTGTTCTGGACCAGAAGATTGATAAAGGTATTTGGACATGAAGGACAATGCACATGCATATACAACACCCATGAATGGATAGTATACATCATGTTTTTTCCGGTGGTATGTGGCACATCAAGTGGATCCTCATGGTTGAGGAGAAATGAATTTTTGAAGATGACAAAGTGAATTGAAGAAGGAAGTACATGTAGTCTCTGAAAATAATTAAAGAAAAGAATTACAAAATAAGAAAGTGTCAGGTCGGCCTTAATGTTAAAAGGAAGTGACATAAATGGTATAAATAAACATCATTATACATTCATTTGATACAAGTCGAATTTCAGAGGTAATAAGAAGATAAG
>ML781078.1:192993-237582 GCA_009831015.1 Picea engelmannii
ATAACAATAATATTAATAATGACATGATTAATCCTCAATGGGGATTTAATCCAATAATAATAATAACATGATTAATCCACAATGGGGATTTAATCCAATAAAAAAATAATAAGAATGCTCTTCGCAGTTACATTATTTCAACAGAGTGATCTGGACACACACCAGTAGTTATGATAGTGAGATTCCACCTAGTCGAGTCTCTCAGAAAGTTATGGGAATGAACTGCCACCTAGTTGAGTTAACTAGTCAACTAGTCTTCAGTTAACTGAATGAACATAGAGTAGTGAGGAGTTAACTCAGGAAATCAAGGGTAATGCGCTAGTATGGTGATGATCCCAAGGCAAGTGCGCATTAGCATGGTGATGATATCAATGTTGCATGGTGACAAAATCAATGCAACATCTAGACTCAACTCAACTAGTCAAACTGAAGTGTCAACTGAAAGAGAATATTCTCTAGGTGGAATATTCTCTCCTAAAATATAGGAGACTAGATAATGACTAGTTATGACTAATAAACAAGGAAAAACCTTAGGAAAAATAAATCCTAGGTGTGTGAAGTAACTCCAAGATTATAATGGACCATGATCCCACTTTCATTATAAATTTTTAGCCTGAATTGTTTAGGTTCTAGGGAACTTAATTGCATCTTAGCATCTCCTATCACCGCTATTCTGAATCTATTAGCAAGTATTTGGAAGAATAGTTGCGGTGCTTTACTTCAAAATCATAGTCCTAATGGGTTCAATGGTCACCCATAGCAAAATCGTGGTACGATAAAACTTATCATGGTGTCACTTGAATGACCCCTTTTGAGGCTATCTATGGAGAAAATTCCCCATCAATACTATCCTACTTACCAAGAGTCTCTAAGGTATAGGAGGTCAACAAAACCCTCATAACTCAAGGTAGCATTCTCTACACTCTTAGAGATAACTTGGTCATGGATCAAAATAGAATGAAACAATAAGATGATTATCATCACTCTAAATTCCATTTTGAAGAAGGGGATCATGTGTTTATTCATTTGTAACCTTATAAGAAGACCTCCATCAAAGAAAACCACAACCAAAATATTTCTCCAAATTTTTATGGCCCCTATGAGGTATTGAAACATATTGGGACAGTGACATACAAATCAGAACTTTTGAGCCACTTGAAAATTAATCCATTATTTCATGTCTCCTTATTAAAGAAAGTGGTTGGATCTAATTTCCATGTTCAAACTAGACTTACCAAATTATATGAAGATGGTTCCATTTGATTGCAACCTAAGGCCATCATTGAGAAAATAGAGTCTCCTCTTCACTAGTTCATTATTTGAGAGGTCTTGATACAATGGAAGGATACATAGTCCAAGTATGCCACATGGGAACCAACATATATCCTTCATCAATTCCATCATCTACAACCTTGAGGAAAATGCTTCTTTATAAGGGGGGGGGAGGGATGTTAGCATCCTAACCTCCCTAACCCTCTAAGTAGATAGATATGCTTCTATGTATTTCTATGTGTTGGACATGCATTTTTGGATGAGAATAACTAAGTGTTGGGAACTATGCCACGGTAGGGGAAAATCTAAAAGGTAGGACCAGTGCACACACAAACAATGTGTAGTTCAGTGAAAAAGCAGGGGAAACCAAAAGTTCAATGCAAAAGCAGGGAAAAGCAACAATTCAACACAAAAGTAGGGAAAATCAATATATCGATGCTAAAGAAGGAAAACCAGTTATAACCCGTTAGGGTTTTTGGGATAAGTTGTTACTAGGGTTTTTAGCCCTAATTCTATGTATAAATATGTAAATGGTTGGGGAAGATCAGGTTGGCTGCTAGGAAGAGATTAGGCCGAGGGTAAGAGAGTAGGTTTCTCATGATTGATGAAGAGAGTTTTTGCAGAGATAGGCTTTCATTGTAGAGTGGCTAGGCCGGTTTGGCGTTTACAATATGGTGTATATTTTGTAAGTGCATTGTGTAGGCCTAAGATGATTATTGTATGAATACAATATAATAAGCTAGTCATTATGGATGTAGCCCAAGGATTGGGTGAACCACGTTAAAATGTTGTGTTTCTTGTGTGTGTTGTTGTGATTATTTATGGATGTTATGTTTATGCATGATTAATATAGATCTATTTAACATATGATTGATGCACAATAATAATTAATGATTTAGTGGCTTTCTTATGTCGCCTATATATTACATTGTTTCTACACCAGGGATGATTTTCAGGATGGAAATTTGTATTAAAATGTAGAAATGTGGGCTAATATTACTGTCCTTAATACGCAAAATGTAAAAATTATTCTAGCGATAGTTTTGTAAAGATATTCAAATTTCTAAGGATTTTATATAGTTTCTATAAATGTTTGGTGATTTGTAATGTAAAATAATTTTATTTGATGGAAATTGGGCGAATCATTTTTAGAAGAAATGGAAATTGGCGAATCATTTTTTGGGAAAAACCATGGAAAATTATTCCATTTGCAAAATTTAACCCCTAAAATCATCTATGTGAATCTTCACACTAGGGTTTAGGGTATTGAATTTTCGATGGGTTAAGGTTGCACAATTGTTCTCATAAAAGTAATGAATATTAGTTAATGGAAGCTACACATAGGGTTTGTTAATTGATAAGAGGATGTGAAATAGGAATAATGTGCACAGGGTGAATATGTATTAATATTTCTATTGATAGCCTCGCATCCCCTCATCCCTACAAAAACTTGGTTCCTGCAACCCCAGTAGATGCCTCGGGTGAAACTTCACTTGCATGCAGGTGATGCCAAAAGGGTTAGTGTCTAAGGGTTTTTTGGTTGAATAACTTGAACCTAGGGTCTTATAACTATGCACCAACACTATGTATGGAGGCCATCTCTAGTAAATAATTCCCATGTAGTAGTATGAAAGCAATAAATATAAGAAGGATTACTAGAAGGTTCTCCCTACTAGAAAGCTTCTTCTTTAGAACATTCCTAGGATGTAGATAGTACTAATAAGGAAGTAGAGGCAATGTAATGAGATTTTTTATGAAGTTTATTGTAGGTTTCCCCTCAAATAGGTAAGTGAACATTACTTCCATGAATAAAGGTGTAACCCTTTGTACTATTCTAGTTCTTTATTTGGCTACTATGATAACAATTTGTCATTTATGAAGGAAAATTTGGGTAAAATCTATATTCTTTATGCTCTGCATCTTTCAATTTACTAACAAAGAATACTAGAGTGCCAATGCATTTTATTATTTCTATCCATTACTTGACTAAATTATTATATTTTTTGTTACAAAGAATTTGTTAGACTTTATCACTTTCACATCTCTTGTACAAAAACTATAATTGTTCACAATACAAAATCAAGTATATAGTTAGGAAAATATCTAGTGTTTTTATGACTATCTCTTGCATTCTTTGCAATGATTCTAAGTTTATTCTTTGATGCAACCCGTTTATGGTTTTATGAAGTGCAATGAAATAGGGTTATAGGAAGGAATGAGAGAATTTTTATCAATTATTACAATTTTAACTTAGGAGGTACTTTGTTGATGCTCCATATTTATTGTGAGGGAGACTTTTCTCATCGACCTCTTCATGCATTTATATTTAGGTTTCTAAGTTCAAGGTGATTATGAGCTTCAATTAAGACACATGATGGAAAATATGTGAGCTCTTAAGGTAGCACTTGGTAATACAGGAATCCATAACCATGCAAATCCTTTCATATTTCCTTCATGTGTACTCATAAACCCCTTGTGATCTATGTAACTATCTTCGCCCATTACATTTATATTACAGCATTAACTTTTACATAACTTTTAATGCATTATGGTAATTGTAGAATATGGTCCATAAAAGTGTGTTTTCCACATCTATATGCCTAGCCATTATCTAATTTGAACTGTAGAGTACAAAACCATGCAAAATACATTTTTAATATTTGCATTATAAATTTCTTTATTTACACTAGCTAGTGAGGCTCAACAAAGTCACTTTAACCACAATTAACACTTTATATATAATATGATCTAAAAGGTTAAAACTTAACTTGTACAAAACTTGAGACCATTGATTGTGTGTATTTTCAAGGAAAAAATGTATTAAATGTTACTTTGGAACTTATCTAACCCTAAATATTCTTATACGTGCCAAATCCAATGCAAAAAAATCTTGTGCCACGCTCTCCAAAAGGTGTGGATGGCTTGTCAACGTTATCGATGGAATCCAATCTTGATAGGAATAAATTGTGAAATTAGACACGATGATGGAAATTGAAGAATCATTTGGTTGGGTGTCACAAACATTACCTAAATGTCACTCTATTTAAACATGAGATTTATGAGTCAAGGAGTGTCATCCAACTCTCTTCTTTAGGTCGAGGAAGAGAGGATTGTCTTTAATTGGAAATAACATCCAAACTTATACCTATGGGACTCCCCTCGAGTCTTAGTTAACCTCTTTTCCAACTCTCTAAAAAAGAGAAAAGATTGTCGAGTGAACTTGTCTCTTTCACACTCATTAAATGTCTTTGAAAGGACATCTATTTGGTGTAAGTTTAACCTTTTTTTGGACCAAGTAGACTAATTTGGAAAAATGAATACTATGGTCAATATTGGCTAGAATAGTTCTCTTGGGTATTGTTTTATACTTTTTCGGGCGTAGGGGACTAAATTTATGAAAAAGGACATTCTTTGGAGTTAAGGAGTTAAGTTGTAATTGCATTTCATCCTCTTTCTTGCAGTAATGAGCCTATTTTCAGTTCCTACTTTCTCTTTACAAGCCTATTAGCTCAACAATTTGCATCACCATCCAAGTAGAGCCATGTTTATATCCTTTGCATCTTGACACCATGTACCCTAAGAGGAAACATTCCCCCGAGTGTCCATGCCCTGCGTGCACATCCTTGCATTGAGCATAGGTACATTCCATTGTTGGAACTAGTTTCTTAATCATGATACTTGTTTCCTCCATTGTATCATAGCATTCATTTGCCTATGAAAAAACAAAAAAAGACGGGCGGGAAAATAATATTATCTTATATTGGAAGCAATTGTGTCACCTTTGAACATAGTACAAACTTTTGAGTCCACTTGTCATCCAAAGTTTGGGTTTAGCATGACCTTAGGAAGTTGAGCTCATTACTTAGAGTTTACTCCTCCGACTGGTTATTCTTCTAGTCCCTATGGAGAGTTTGATTGGTGCCTCCTGCATCACAAAGTTTCATAATTAAGTCTATGCTACTAGAGCCCTCCATATGTCTCATGATCTTGTTCAAAGGAAGTCTATAACCCTATGTTATCCATTTCTCAAAACTCTTGAATTTGCATTTTGGCCATACCCTCAATGCGTCTGAGAGTTACATGAAGTTGTAGCTCGTGCTGACTGATGAGAGATGACTTAATTTTCTCCTTTTCGCAGGTCTCCTTCCATCGATTTTAGCTCATCTATTCTGGAAATGAGGCCTAGAGTCTTATGAGTACCTAGAGGATTCCAGTGATCAGTCGAAGGTTCCCCCACCATCAATGGTTGGGAATACATTAATGTCTCCTGATCGATGGATTCTTCAAGTGTTCGACCTAAAAAACTTTATTCACACTTGTAAGAATGTACTCGGTGCCTTGATACCTACTTTCATTATTGGTAGGTTGTCTCTCATTTGTTAACGATATACCTTAATGACCATTAATCAAATGAAGTCTCATTGTGTTTGACCTCAACTCCTCTATTCACATTATGTAGATTTTCACCTTTGGAGAATCGTGTAGAAGACATGGAGAATTAGTTTATAGTAGAGGATTTCCTTAGTTGTTGCTATCATTCATTGGGCCAGTACCATATGACTTCAGTGATCATGGGAGATCATATTGTACTCCATTGTATACAGACATCTTCAGATTGATTTTGAGACTAGTTTTCACTGGGCCTTGTTCGTGACTATGAAAACCTATGGCATGTGTCTACTTTGTATTTCCTATTCATGGCCATGAACAACTATTTGGTATATTTCCACATGGATCTGCAGTGTAATTCAGATTGTCATCCATGTGTGCAAAGTCATTATGGATTGTAATATTCTCATGAGCAACTAGTTCTTCCAACTGAGTCTCCATTACTCCACTTCTGGGAATTATAATTTATTTCGGCCATCATAGATACTCATATGACCTCACACATTAGGGGGCATCTATTATAGAATTTGTTTCCTCACCCCATGCAACTTGCTCAGAGGGCCTTTCCATTTCCCTATGTAGACTTGAAGTCCCCTTTTATACTTCCCAGATCCAAAAATCATATTCTTCCACATATAAGTTCCCTAATAGTTATACAACATGCGCATATGTAGGTTTCACCACTTCAACCTGCATACATCGAGTTTGGTGCTCAAAATTAAAAATTGTGTTGGTTTTTCATGTCACATCATAGGATCCATGATCCTTGACCTTCCATATACTGGAAATGTTCAGACTTGTCCCTTCAGCTCCATTTGAAGGTTATAAATTGGGCCATATCCAAACCATGGAAAGGAGGAGAATTCAACTTTTGAGAGAAAAGATACTTTGCTGAAATTTTCACTTCACATTGAGTTTTCATCCCTTTATCCTTGAAATTTTGAACACATTGTTCAGTCCCCAAGCTCTTCCCTCTTTCATGGAGAACCTCATTGTCTCTCTTATATGAGATTGAATTTGGTGTAGGATTGAAGTGGTGGAGGCCCAACTAGAACGGACTTAGTTTTTCGGTTCCAAGACATTGCCGAAATGAAATTTTGTCACTTATACACTTTTGTTGATCATTTTTTAATAGAAATAGTATTTTCTCTTCCAATTGATATCTTGCAAATATTTGAATTATTATTCCATGGGCATATTTTTTATGAATGTTAATGGATTATGCTATTGTATGTGCTAACATTATATATTATCACCATATGTTTCTGTATATTGGTTGTTGAGGACAAGTTGCAGGTATAAATCTTTGAGTTGCGTGCTCAACAATGGTCTTCATCGAACATCCGGACGAGGTAGGCTCTTTATCTTGTCTTGTTAGAATTTTCATTTATATAGAATACTTGGGATCAGAGTTGATTTCCACATTCATTCCATCTGTTTTGGTTTACCCCATACCATAAAGTGATTTTCCTCGTAACAATCGTACTATCCCAGAATGGTCGCTTCAACAGGTAAGTACCTTGAAATAATATCTAAATATTTTTTTAGAATTGATGAAAGATGAAACGACATTGAATGCATTGAGTGGAATCATTGATCATTTTGCACAAGAAAGGGAAGTTCCTACCATTCATAGGGTAGTGAATTAGGTACTATGTAAAAAGAGGAAAAGTGGGGAGTTGAGACTAAATGTGTAGATTGGGGAATATGACATGGAAAATGTCATTTTAGAATTGGGTTCTGATGTAAATGTTTTACCAAATAAAACATGGGAAATGATGGGGAGACCTTTATTAATTTGGTCTCATGTCTAGTTAAGATTGGCGAACCAACACAATATAGTACCAATTGGTTGATTGTTAGGGGTACCTGTGAATATAGATGGGGTGCGTAGTATAACATATTTCAAAGTCATTGAGATCATGGATGATAGTCATCCATATCTAGCGCTAATGGGACTTGAATGTGCCTTTCGAAATCAAGCAATTATTAACATGAAGAAAAGGGAAATGATCTTCAAAGTAGAAGACTTGAAGGTTATTGCATTGTTGGATCCAATAGAAGGAAAGAGGTATATCTAACCAGCTAAAGAGAATGAGATTGATAACCTATATAACATGACCGTATGAATGAATGACTACGTTAATCTGACTGTAGATGGTGCACTAGGTTGGAGAAGCATTATCTCATGTGTGTAAAATTTCGAGGAAGGTTTGGAACACTGACAACAAAGGATGCATGAAGTATCAACTAGATGATGTGCAGACATTACTCAATTGTTGTGTTGGATTGGAATGAAGTTATGTGACCTGCCTAAGTATGATGGTTTGACTGACATAAGATCTTTTGTAAAGTTTTTTGATTTGCAGATACCCAAACAACAAACATTCTTTGCATTAGGAGTTGTCTTGAAGGCCAATCTAGCCATATGGTGGGCTTCACATAAACAAGGAGTAGAATACTAGCAACAGTGTAAAATATTAATGCAAGTTAGATTTGGTCGAGAGGTTGAGTACATTACACAGAAGTATGGAGGATTAGGTGACCCGACAAATCATATTGCGCAATATACAAGGATATGGAGTTCGATACCACAGAGGGAATGTACGCATAGGTCCATACATACATTGTATACGATCCCCAAGAACTAGTACATCGAACTATAAATGCGCAGATAAACAACGAACTGAGATGATCTAACTCAAAGGTTTAAGATAACATTTAATTTTGAAAATGAATCACCATTAGTAAATGCAGCTTTGCAGACCATTAGAAACAATATTTTTTTAGTAGAAGCGTCGATGGATGTAGTACTTGTGTGTATTGCACATAGAGATTCTATGACAGTTCATGAAATAATGGAATTTTATAATGTTGGTGAAGAAGATTAGGACGAGGAAGATCCATGAAATATACAAATACTTGAAACTGGGCGGCACCGTGCAGTAGAAGGTCCAAAGCTTGTATCTATTTCATATGCACAACCATTAAGGAATGTAAGGTGAATATTGGGACAAAAACGGATCCAAAGTTTGTGCATATAGGTGACTGCTAGAATGATGAAACTGTGGAAAAGATTGCAGAATTACTGCGCAAGTATAAGGATGTATTCCCAACCACGTTTTCAAAAATGAAAGGGATAGTTGATGAGTTGGGAGAAATGTATATCCATTTAAAACCAGATGTTAATCTAGTAAGAAAGAGACCCTACAGATTGAACCCGGAGTATAAAGAGAAGGTAAAGGCATAGATAGAACGAATGTTAGAAGAAGGAATCATTGAACCAGTAGTAGAATCAAAATGGATGATTCCAATGGTAGTACAAGATAAGAAAACATGGGGAATAATAATTTGTGTAGAAATAAGAAATATAAATTATGCATGTCTACATGATCCATTTTCGACACCTTTTACAAATGAAGTGCTAGATAATGTAGGGGGAAAGAGGCCTAATCTTTCACGGATGGATTCTCAAGATATCACCAGATAAAGATTGCACATGAATAAAGACATAAGAATACCTTTGTGACGGAGTGGGGAAGCTACCAGTACATGGTGATTGCTTTTGGGCTGAAGAATGCACCTACAATTTTCTCAAGAGTAGTTGTCACAACCTTTAAGGAATTTATTCATAAATTCCTTGAAGTTTATTTAGATGATTGGACCTTTTTTAGTCTATTAAAATATCACATAGAAGTATTGAGATTAATGTTGGATAGGTGTAGAAAATGTCATATTTCATTGAATTTGAAAAAGTATATTTTATGTGCACCTTTTGGAATTTTGTTGGGGCATGTGGTATGTAAGCAGGGCTTACTAGTGGATCCTGCCAAGATTGTAGTGATTCTAGACTTATCACCACCTACATCATTATGACAATTAAGAGCAACATTGGGCCACACAGGATACTATAGGAAGTTCATTAAAGGATATGCACAGATTAAAACACCAATGGGGAAGCTTTTAAATAAAGAAGCTAAATTCCAGTGGAATGAGGATTTCTAGAAAGGTTTAGACATATTGAAGAAGAAGTTAGTGACTGTGCCAATTTTGATATTCCCATATTGGAAGAAGGAATTTCATGTTCCTGTGGATGCATCATTGATAACTTTGGGCGTAGTATTATCTCATCCAGGAGAAGGAGAGTTAGACCACCCAATTACATTTGCATGCAGGAAGCTATCAACAACAGAAAAAAACTACACTACAATAGAACAAGAAGGGTTGGAAATGGTGTATGAATTGCAGAAGTTTAGACACTATTTATTGGTCTCTCATTTCAATATGTATACAAACCAATCTGCTCGAAGATACTTAGTGAACAAGCCAATGTTGCAGGGGAGAATTTGCATATGCTTACTTTTATTCCAATAATATGACTTTGAAGTCATCGTTAAGCAAGGAAAATTGAATAAATGACCAGATCATTTACCATGCATTCTATCAGGAGAAGATGCAAGGAACCTAGATGATAGTTTACCGGATGCACATTTATTTGTATTTCAAATGGTGAACGATTACTTCACAGACATTGTGCAATTCTTAAATATAGGAATGGCTCCATCGGACATGACGGTTACACAAAATAAACAGTCATTGGTTAAGGCAGCGGACTATTAGCTAATTGCAGGAAACTTATATAATTTAGGTGCAGATGGGATATTAAGACAATGTGTGTTAGAGCATGCAAGGCCAATGATACTATCAAAATCACACAAAGGTATTGCAGGAGGAAAATACGCAGGTAAAGAAACAACATAAAACATTTTGTGTGCAGGGCATTGCTGGCCCACACTTCACAAGAATGCCAAAGAATATTTCCAGGCATGTGATGTTTTCCAAAGGGTTATAAATCCATATAGAAGGGATGATATTACCATGCATCCTCATGTTACACTACATGATTTTGATAAATGGGAAATAGAATTCATTGGATAGATCAATCCACCAGCCAAGAGATTGAGAGCAAGGTATATAATCACTGTGACAGAGTGTTTGAACAAATGGGTAGAAGCAACACCAGTAACAAACTCTGGTGTGGAGACTGCTGTGCAATTTATTTTTGAGAAGGTTGTTATAAGATTTAGTTTCCTGGGAATTTTACTGAGTGATAAACAAATGCACTACCTGAATAACATGATTGCAGCATTGACTAAGGAGTTTCAAATTCAGCATAAGAGGAGCACTTCGTATCACCCTTAGGAAAATGGGACAATATATTCCTTCAACAACATTTTAGAGAATGCTCTGACAAATATCTGCAACATAGAAAGGGATAATTGGGACTTGAGGATCCCTGCAGTATTATGGGCATATAGGAATAAAAGTAAAAAGTTGACATGACAGACACATTTTAGGTTGGTATATCGGAAATAAGTAGTAATGCCAATGGAATTTAATGTTCCAATCTTGTGCCTTGCAATGATTGCTAATCTTTAGAACTATGGCATAGTATAGGAAACAATGTCACAGTTGTCACAACTCGAGGAAGACGGATTTTTCGCAGGATTCCATCAACAAGTCAAGAAGGAAAGAGAAAAATCATGGCATGATAAACATATTAAACATAAAAAAAATCAAGTGGGAGACTTAGTGTTGATATACGACAGTTGTTGGAAGATTCGTTGTTGTCATTGATGTCAACCCTAGTCATGGGTTTTGGACCGCAAGATTGATAAAGGTATTTGGACATGAAGGACAATGCACATGCATATACAACACCCATGAATGGATAGTATACATCATGTTGTTTCTGGTGGTATGTTTCACATCACATGGATCCTCATGGTTGAAGAGAAATGAATTTTTGAATATTACAAAGTGAATTGAAGAAGGAAGTACATGTAGGCCCTGAAAATAATTAAAGAAAAGAATTACAAAATAAGAAAGTGTCAGGTCGGCCTTAATGTTAAAAGAAAGTGATGTAAATGGTATAAATAAACATCATTATACATTCATTTGATACAAGTCAAATTTCAGAGGTAATAAGAAGATAAAAAGGCCGTATTTCAAGGGAGGATGAAGTCTTTTGGTGATGTGTTCTAAGGTATGTTATTTTCAGGTCATCTTACCATTTTTTCTATAATGTTTTTTTCAGAATGATTCAGATGGTGAAATCCCTATTGTATTGAGAATACATATCAAGGTACCTCTGGTAAAAATTTCAACTCTTGATTCTCTATACTTATGGAGATACACTCTATGGAAGATAGGGTTTGTGACCAGTCCTGAAGCTAGTTAATAAATAGGTGTTCGAGGTAAAAAAGTCATAACGTTTTCATACATAATCCAAATGAAGTGGGACGACTTCCATTGGACATCGTATGGACTTTGGTTTCTTGTGTGCAAGTTTTAGAACTGGATGTTAAATATTGAGCGTGCGGCATGATGTACAAGTCGGGTCTTCTGAACAGACCAGAATTGAATAAAGTCTACCATTCTTTCTATAACCTCTTTTTGGGGAGGATTGAAGGAGTGAAAATTGGAGGAGTTTTAGAGAACACATTGAGTAATATTATCTACAGTATCAGAGTACTCCAAGAATTGAAGAATTGCAGAAATTGAAGAAGTCTGAGAAAGCATTATCAGGTTCTATGTGATGATTGGTTTATGGTGATGATTTAATGTAAAGTTTTATTATCTCTCATATATTCTTGGGTGGAAGGAAGGGGAAAGGATGGGGAGTTCAACTCTCTCTTGATATTGGAGGATTGTATCTTCGTCTTGGAGGTTTATCCCTCCCTCTACATTTGGAAGCTGTAGCTACCTTTGGAAGTCATTACTTCCCTTGAACAATAACTATTGATTATTTCTCATATATTGTCCATGGTGTATTATGGTGTATTGGTGTAACTCTTATACTATTGTTCATTGCTGATTGGATATAGTTGAATGGTTTAAGTATAAGTTGAAAAATGTTTTAAATTGTACTTGATACTGATTCACCCCCCTCTCAGTATCAACATGTTGTTGTGAGTATAAGTATGTATTAATATTATTTCTAGTTTGTAAAAAAATAAATGATGTCAAATTCAATGAAGAACCTCTAATACTTTTTAGAACACGGTAACTTGACCAAAGATATTGTGTTTATTAACTAATAGAGTGATTTATGTATGTTGGAAAGAACATTTCTATTAGGTTGTGACTACAGTTTGTGTACTTGTGAGATTAAAGAGGCCATGTTGTAAGATTGAACTCTAGATACATTTAGTATCTAGATTGATTTCCTATATAATTGGTGAATACAAAGAGCTATGTATTTCGATGGATGAAAGTATGTCAATAGAATGATTCAGTATCTAGACTTTTTTTTCTTAAAAATATATTGAGTTATGTATTGGGGAAGATAGAAGAAAATATAATTGCAAGTCATTACAAATACACAATTGATGATAAGAAGAAATTGTATCTTCAATGATCGAGTGGTAGCTCAAATGAATTGTTGTGTGAAAGAACATAGTCTTTCATATTTTAGAAGTGGATAGCATATGAAAACACTCAATTGCTACTGGATCCATGGAAACCTTTCCCCTTTTGAAAGTGAAAATTGCAGCTTCCATTGTGGACACATAGAGATGGCATATGAACCAACATATTTCTTATCCACACTATCACTTTGTTCTTTCAACCCTATTGATTGGTGACTAGACTATGATAGAATTCAAGGAAACGACGACTCTTAACCTTTGATTCAAAGTCCCCACTTTCCAATTGTACATAGCAAGGTTGTTCCTTCGTTGTTGGCTCAGTACTTCAAAAAATTGTTTTTATGTGTGCCTCACCCTCAAAAATAGATGCAATATCTCAATAAATTGAAAAACATATATTTAAATTTTCTTCCACTAAGCATGTTTGTGTCAACCCTCGCTGCTATGAGTCTTCTCCAGTGATCTACACATAGTAATATCTACTAACTTCTACAACACTATGTACACACAAAACAAATTGATCCTCACATGATCTAAACTAATCTAATCTCCTATAACAATAGATTACATCTCACATATTTCTGGGTCCTTGCATGAGGGAGTTGCACCAAGAGCTACTAGCTCTGATACCAACTTATTGAACAAAAAACAATATTCTAGGCAACTTTCATTATTAAATGACGCACATATTTATATGAAATTTTCCCTCAACTACACAAGAAACTCATGAGATAATATCTCAACTACACACATAAATAGAATCTAATAGTTCCATAAAATCCCTCATGACCAACTAGATCTAACAACCTCCTCAATAATAAAATCTCACACTAAACAAAGGAAAAGTAGGAATTAATTACTTCAACAATACATATATATTACCTCCAAGTTTAAGAAATTTTATCTAGGTTTTATGCTATTTTTATAAAGCACCTCCTTCATGCGTTGGACTCAAATTCTTTAATAATGGAACCTTCACCATTTTCTAGGATGGTAACATTAAGCGAGATCTTTAAATTTTAGTTTTCCACACCTTAAGTGCTAAAAATGAGAAGTTTGTACAATCATATTTCTCTCACACTTTCAATTTTAACATTAGAATTGTTAAGTCCCACAAGGATGATTGAATTTCTAGCCTTTCTTTTTGTAAGGAAACTAAGGTTCAAAACTAGTTTAGATTACCCTGGGTTTTGATTTCTTAAATCACATGCTATAGGCACACTAGAAAAAAAAAAAAAAAAACTTTAACATTATAACTACCTTTTATATCTTTGATTAAATGTCATATCTTTACAAACTTAAATTTTATGGTTATAGAAAATCTCTCTCTCTCTATATATATATATATTCATTCTTGGAATATAAGAATATACATTACCTTATCCATTTTTTTTACCAAGTCTTCAAACATTTTGAGATATATAACACCATAACCTTAGGTCTCATGATACTTCTCATGTTTTTTTTTTTGTTTTTTTTGACAAAAACAGTTAATGGATCTTTATTATAAGATAACAGTGGAAAAGCCATTGGAGTTGTTACAACTGAGTTGATTTAGGTTCAGTTGAACTGTTACAAGACCAGGAGGATCTACCCTCATACGTGGGTATAGTTCTTGGAGTTAGAAAACTATCCTAATCTATATGCTCGCTATATGCAGAGGCCTCTACACAAAATGCCTTCCTCGCAGTGTTATTTGTAGAGAACTTGCTTGGCCTAAGAATCACTGGCTGAATTTCTTTGGGCTCTCATTCTTGGGCAAGTCTCGCTCCATATGCCAATCTTTGTTCAATTTTTCCATTTGGGCTTCCATCTTCCTGACTCGTTCTTCGAATTCCTTCTTTGGGTCTTTGACTTCCTTGTGAATCTGTTCCAGCTCCTCTGAGAACCTGATTTTTTACGTTGTGATGTCGGCTGCTAGCATTTCTAGTCGTCGTTCTGCTTCAATATCTAGGTTCTAGAGAAAATTGTATTGTTTTTCTAGAAAGTGTTTGAGCCTCTTCAGTTCTTCTACCATCAACTTCATCCTTTCCTCCGTTGATAGTTTTGTCCCTGAGTTGGATGTCATTTCCTTTCCTTATTCTCTTGTTTTCCTTCTTATGCATGGGTGACTTCCTGCCTATGTTGGTGCTATGTCTCTGTGCGATCAACTTCCTAACATCAAAATGCTCATGGGATTAAATGGTCCTGCCCAGCCTGATCTTTTATCCTCAATTCCTTTCAGATTTGGGCTCCATTTCATGTGAACGATCCAATGCACCCAATCGATCCACATCATCTATTTCAACTTATGGGTCTTGTCATGGACCTCTATCTTTTTCTGATTATTCAACGACCAAATGATTGAAATTCCTCTCAGGTATGACACCGGTCTTATCTTTGGTTGTCTTGGATTCACCCCTGTGGAGTTTCCGAGCCTTTGACATATCTCTTTACCACCTCGTGTCCTTTCATTCTTACCATAATTTTTGGCCCACTGTGATCTTAGTCTGCATGCCCCGGGCTTATGGGATTTCCATGCTGGTCGTGGTTCCATTTACTTGGAGTGTTCCAGTGCTTGATAGGACTCCTTTGTTTTCTTCTGCGTTTTCTGATGAGTTCAATTTTCGGAGGACATGGAAAAGCTGATACATTCTCAGTCTTCCCATAAGTAGTTGAACTTTCTCTAGTATGTGTTGTAGTTTTTCATTCTTGAACGTTCTTTTTAGAATCAATGTTTGAATTATGAGTCTAGATTCCCCTATAATCATCAGGTCTTGGACATTTTGGTTGATAGCTTGAGTCGGCCCTTACCAAAGTGCCAATGCTTCTGCTCTGTTGTTTGTTTCTTCTCCTAGTCCCTAGGCATAGGTAATTTATAGAAGTCCGTTGGGGCTTACTAGGACCCCTCCTACACCTGCCACCCCTAGATTTCCTTTGGAGGCACCATCAAATAACAATATATGATTGTTTCTCTTTCTCTTCCATTCCTCGAAATCCTCCTCTTCCTTCCGAATTTCCCATGTTTCTTGTTTTATCTTGCTGCCTGTTTGTTGTGAGTGGTCCCTGATTTTGAATCTTTTAATCCATTGTTCCTCTTCCAGCTCTAGGGGTCCTGAGTTATTTTCTTTGTAGAAGTAGGGGGCACTTTCACCAAAGTAGGCCTTTACCTTTGTTGCTACTTGTGTTGGGTTACTTGTGGTCTCCCTAAAAAGAATGTTATTATGCTCCAACCAGATCTTCCAAACGATGAATTTTGGAAGTACTCTCCAGAGAGTGGAGACTTGGCCCTTTTTCATGGCCTGAAAGGGACAATGGGAACTCCATTTTCATAGCAGGATGGAGGTCTCTTGAGGTATATCAATTTTTCCTGGCTTCAGCCCAACGACCAACTGCCATACCTCCTTGGAGTGCGTGCATTGCAGGAGAAAATGGTCTGAGATTTCCTCCTCTTGTGAATAGAGAGGACACTTGTACGGGCCTCCTCATCCTCTTCTTCTCATGATTTCTCCAGTTAGAATACCCCTATGTGCCAAGGTCCATACAAACATATCTATCTTTGGTATGTATTTGGAAGTCGAGATGGCTCTACAGATTGTTGGGTCTGGTGGGACATGGGGGACTGATGTGATATTTTTATACCCTTCTGCTATTGTGTAGGCTCAAGAGAGTGCTCCCCAACATATCTTGTCTTTTTTACCATCTTTAAAAGGGGATTTCCCTTGCGAAAAATCCATCAGATTGTTCCATTCCCCCTCAAGCTCTGGAGATCTATTGGTGGCTTCCCACCTGAGCCATGAATTGTTCTCATCTTCTTTCCAAATCAAAATGTCCCATAGGTTGTTTAAGTTTTGATATCTCATCCAATCTTTTAGCCTGTCTAGTCCTTCCATCGAACTTATCGCCAGATCTCCCAAGATTGAGTCTTCCCGTACCTTCATTTCCTTACCATTCCCTGTTATCCAAGTGCCGTGAGTTCTAAAGATCTTTAGAGCCTTTAGACACAAATTGAAAATAGCTGATCCTTTCTCCACAGGTTTTGGTCGATCTAGGAATTTTTTCGTCGGGCCTCGGAAGTACTTCTTCCAGATCACTTTTTTTTTCTCCAGTAGGGTTTTCCCATAATAAGGTTCCAGATAAGGTTGGCTCCTAAAGCTAATTTTTTGGAGTGGATGTCCTTGAAATGGAGGTCGCCTTCTGAAAAGGGCTTAGTTACTTTTTCCCAGCTAATTATATGCAATTTCCTCCCTTTTTGCTTCCCTCCTTCCCACAGGAACCTTCTGAAAAGCGCTTCAATTTTATGGATCATGGTGGATGGGGCTAGTAACAAAGAACTTTGGTAGATCAATATGCTTTCTAAGACCACTTTAATAAGGAAAACTTTACTCGCAATGTTTCTAGCCAGCTTTCTCCCCATGAATTAATTCTTTCTTTTAACTTGTCTATCAGCAGGATCTATTGAGAAGCCTTTGGATTTGTTCTAAAAATTGGTACTCCCAAGTATTTAAATGCATCCCAATTTGTACAGCCTTCCATTCCTAGGAATCTTGATATCTCCAGCATTTCCCTTGGTGATATGTTCCATCCGTAGATCTTGCTTTTAGGCAGTTTTACTTCACTTCCTAAGATCTTTTTGTAAGCGTCTAGTTCCGCTTTAAATTTATTTACTATATGTACACTTGCTTATCCTAGCAACAACGTGTCATCTATGAATTGGGCATGGTTTATGTCTTTTACCCCTGGGGTAATTCTCATGCCCAAGAGATTGTTTTGAATCTAGCCATGATCCAGTTGGAAGATGAGCATTGAGGCTTGAATTTCATAGAGAAGCAGAGAGAGGGGACAACCTTGCCGTAGGCCCCTGGAATCTTGAAAGAACTTAGTTGCTCGATTGTTTACTAGAGGGGCGAACCAGGGGGATCCAATGCAATATTTGATCCATTTTATAAATGTTGTAGAAAATCCAAAGTTTTCCATGACTTTGAATAGTAAATTATTCCTAACTCTATCAAACACATTTGCAAGATCGAGCTTTATGATCATACCTTTGTATTTTCTTCAAATGCTTTAGTGCAAGGCTTCCTGGACTAGGATTATGTTGTCCACTATATTCCTTCCTTTAATGAATCTGGCTTGGTTCTCCGGGATGATTGCAGCGATAATTTTTTAAATTTTGTTGGCTATTATTTTTGTGAGGATCTTGTAGCTTGTGTTGCAGACAGATATTGGCCAAAATCTTCAAAAACTTACTACTCCTTTTTCTTTTGGTATAATATCTAGGAAAGACGAGTTTGTTCCTCCTCCTATCTTGCTGCAATTCTGAGATTTCTTGATCAATTTTATAAGGTCAGATTTTATAATATCCCAATAGTTTTGATAAAATCTTGCAGTGAAGCCATTTGGTCCCGGTGCATTATCTGGGTTCATTTGGTCAAGGGCTTGTTTTATTTCTTGCTGGTTTACTTCCTTTACCAATTTTTTTTTGGCGTCTTCTTGAATGAAATTCAGAACTAGAGAGAGAGGGTAATATTTTGAGTCTATTAAGGACATTAGAGTCTTAGTGTAAAGAGTTTCAAAGGATTTTGTCGCAACTACTTTTATGCCTCAAAGTCTGATGTAATTTGGTCTTGAACATGAATTTCATTGACTGTATTGAACTGCTTTCTTCCCTCAACTTGTTTGTGGAAGTAACTGGTGTTTTTCTCTCCTGCTTCTAGCTAGAGGCTTTTGGATTTATGTTGCCAGTAGCTCTCCTCCTCTCTATAGGATTGATGCCATTTCCTTTGGAGGTGGTCCTCTTCTTACAGAGTTTCTTGAGTTGTCTCATGTTCTTCCATTTCCAGCTGGTGCTTTTCGAGTTGTTTTTTGGATTCTTGACGTATAATAATTGGATTATTTTGGGTTTTTTCCTAGGATTGGAGCAATACCTTAAGCCTCCCGTGTTTTTCTTCTCAAACAAAAAAATTGATCGTATAGCTTTCTCATTCCATATTTTGGTAACCAAGTCCTAGAATCCTTCATATTGTAGCCAGGTTGGGCTAAATCTGAATGGGAGTGGCCCAATATTTCTTTCATGTGATACCTCTAACAAGATTGGCTTATTATCTAAAACACTATGCAGAAGGATAAAATTTGATGGCGTGAGGCCCAAGAACATAAAGGAGATTTGGATTAAAAACCTGTCTAGCTTGACTGCAATATGCCGCGGTCCTACTCTCTTGTTTGACCACGTGTATTTCCCGTTAGTTGGCTTGGCATCCTCCATCTCCCATTCTGACATGATGTCTTATACCCATTCACATGTTGGTTATTGCACAATGGATCCACCTTTTTTCTCGACCACATCTAGTATCACTTTGAGATCCCCCCCAATAATGATGTTTTCTAGGTCATTTGAGAGTAGAAAATATTTAATTGAATCCCAACAATTCCTTTTTTCATTCAATAAGACCGGGACATAGAGGTTGAAAAGACTTACCAGCCGACCCATTTCTTTGTGTAACAAACTAGTGTATATCCAATGCATGCATGTTTCAGTTCTAATTAGGTCAAATATCATGGTGTCCTAGTGTGTTCCAAGACCTCCTGAGGTGCCTATTGCGCTTACTGCAATTCCTTGGATTTTTTTCCATAGGGATTTTGTTTCTTGGAGGAAGTCTTGTTCCTCCATCTTGGTCTCCTGGATTAGAAGGATCTTGGTATTTGACATTTTTATTATATCCTTGAGGGATTCTTCCTTTATTCTGCTGCTAAAACCCCTACAATTCCAAGATGTTAGCTTCTTGATTTACCTTGGGGGGGATATGGGCTCCTTGACAAGCCTTGGAGTGTTTCCTTGTCGTCCTGACATTGATCAACTATCTGATTGTTGGTTGCGAGCCACTGAGGATGTCTTTGTATGTCTCATTTTATCTTTCTTCTTTCTTAGATTTCCTTCCTCTGCCTTATTTTTTAGGAGTGACAATGGAGTCACTAGCGCCCTCGTAGTCACTTTCTGAGGAGATCTCTCCTGATTCCACGTATGGGCCTCTCTCCTTCTCAGCGAAAATCTTTCCCTGCTCCTCTTCCCTTTCAGCCCCTAGTTTCTCTCGGGTTCCTCGGAGTGTCTTTTCTTGTGTTTCTTTTTCAATTGGTTCGGCTTCCTTTGGATCTTCAATGACCATTTTCTCTTGGGGTTCTTGTTCTAGTACTCTGAAACTGTTATCTTCCGCTGCTTCTGGCCAATTTCCTTGCTTCTTGGAATGTGCAGGGATTGTCTTTTCATTTCGCGGTCCTTTAGCCTTGGATGGTGCTCTCCCTTTTCTGGGTTGTTGTGAGCCTTGTCCATCTTCCTTCTCCTTGCTTGGGTTTTTGGGGAAATTTCACTGAAAGTGGTCGTATTCATGTCATCCCCTACATTTGAACGATAGTTGTTCATAGTCGAGCTTCTGGTAGTGCTGCCATTCTCCAACTTTTAAATTGATTTCCTTAGGAAGGCCGACCTCTAGATCCACTTCCACACAGATGTGCATGCAAGAGTATTGGTCTTTGGGGTCTTCTCTGTCAATATATTTCCCTAGCCCATTCCCTATTGCTTGGAGAGAACTTGGGTTCCAACAATGGATAGAGAGATTGGGTAGCCTAACTTAGAATAGGATGTCCTTGGGCACTTCCACTGCAGGATCGAAGCTTGGTGTCCAACGGTTCAAGTATAGCCCTTGAGTTTCCATAACATATGGGCCATTCCTGAAGATGAGATCTCTATCCTCCTGAGAGATGAATTCGAACATGAAGAATCCTCTTCCCACTACATAGAAAGTTACGTTGTTCTGGATTAACAGATGCCAGTTCCTTTGGATCCAATTATTTGTAGATCTGGTTGACGGCCAAAGGCCCATGAATTTCCCTACCAATCCATGATCATACAAAGAGATTTCTACCCGCATAAGATGATCCAGAGGTAATTCAATCTTAGGGATCAAGTCGAGCTTCTTAACGAAGCTAGGGGAAGCAGCTAGGGGAAGCTTCTTGCCTTGGGCGGCCAGGAGCTTGCAGAAGGAGGTTATAGTTGAAGGAGGGGACGGGGGCTCCCCTCCTCCTGAGGATACCATTGTTGTAGCTGAGACGCTTCAGATTAAGAACCTTAGGCAGTTCTCAAAAAAACATTTTTTTCCACACATCTGATGATTCTTCTATTGTTAGAAGTAAATTTTCTCAGGATTAAGTTATTCATTAAATGTTCTAAGACAATTTATATTGCAAATTAATAATGAAGAGAAATCAATTATTAGAATTTTTCATTTTCAATATAATACACTTATAATATAAATAAACATCACATTTTAAATTTTAACTTATATTTTGTTAAGAAGATGATTGTTCTCTTATTTTAAGAATATCAAATTTCTTCTTTCAACATTCACTCATTAATAATAAACTAATGAAATTTATTATAATAATAAAACTCTATACTTTTTCCAATTCACTATATTTTATCTAAACAATAATATTTAAATCTTCAAACTTTGATGTTTTTCTCTGAATCCAAAATTTATTTAAAAACTTAATACTACCTTGATAAATCATTCAATGTAATAAAATAAAGATAATTAAATGATATCTACTTTTTTATGTAAATTTTATCATTGATAAGTAATCATAGATTCATTTCAATATTTATTTATTTTTTAAATCCTATTTAAATTTGCAATGACAAACAAATATTTTAATGTCTTTGAAATGTTCCCACACAAATATTTTATTGTCTTTGAAGTGTATTTTAATGTGTTACAATCTTATATCCTTTATTAACATTCTAAAAACACATATTATAGTAACACATATTTATGTTTTATTTATCATATTCCAAACATATAACCATTCAATTTAGTTTTTCTTTAATATTATTATTTTCAAAATTTTACATATATTGCTATATATATATATATATATATATATATATATATATATATATATATATATATATATAACAAAAAAATACAATACCATCCAATTTATTTTTTCTTTAATACTACTATTTTCAAAATTATATATATATAACCAAAAACTTACAATATAAATATTTATGTGAATTGATAAATTTCAAATGAACACTAAATTTAATATAAGGAAATTAAAAAAACCAATATTTAAATGGATTTTTGCAATGCTGATGTTTTTCTGAGCATAAACTTGATGTTCGCATAAACTTGATATGTAACACTTGACACCAACATCGTTCCACACCTTTCGATAACATAAATGAAAGGATAAAAAAACTATTGATATCTAAAAAATAGAGGACAAAACAAAAATATGTATGTATAAAGCTAAGAATCTGTATTACTTTTTATTTATAAAAATCAAATTATATAAAAATATATATAATGATTCTTTCAACATTTTAATAACATCTTTCCACAGGTTCTGATAACATAAATGAAATGATAAAAAAAATATTGATATTTAAAAAATAGAGGATAAAACAAAAGTATGTATGTATAAAACCAAGAATCTGTATTACTTTTTATTTATAAAAATCAAATTATATAAAAATATATATAATGATTCTTTCAACATTTTAATTTTAATTTATAAATGTTACTTAAACTAAATGTCTTTTTTATCCAAGTTGAAAAAGCAATTTTTAACATATTTTTTTCAATATTTTATATATTTAAATATAACAAAAAAATTAAAATTATTTTTTCTCATTCTATTAAACATCTAAAAAAATGGAGAGATAGTTCGATAAGGGTGGAAGAGATATGAATCCCTCGTGTCAATATATTAAAATTTATTCTAATCTATAGACCATTACAAATGATTCTTAAACCTTTATCTTAAAACACATAAATTAATAAAACTCATAACTAAAATTGGCCTTTTAACACAAGGGAGGTAGTCTTATAACATACAGCCATCTCAAACAAGGAGAAGTTCTTTTTTCCAATCTGAAGCACCTTCTCTCTGCCCAATGGCATGAAGTGCGAAAAGACGGAGGAAGCGTTTTTTCTACTCTGAAGCACCTTCTTTCTCTCTGCCACATGGACATTCAGCTACAGAAATCAAACATTGATAAACGAAACATGCACAGCTACAGAAATGAAATGAAGCATTGATAAACATATACCGAAAGGAAACATGCAAAAATAAATAGACATAAGTAAAATGAAGCAATCATAATTAATAATAATAGTGCTATTAACTAAGGACGTTCTTAACAGAAATACTTACAGGAACACACGGATCATAAGATGATCTACCTCATATTATAACTCATACATCGTCTGGTATACAATTCTATCAAATCATGGATAAAGAAAAGGTAACCTGCATCCCCAGGCCTGGAATTTCAAACCTCAGTATGCAGATTACACATTCTGGAATGACATATAGCTTGCAGCCTCTATCCAGTACCCTGGTGGAAGTATTTATATTAATACCAGCAGAAGTAAGGAACAGGGATGGCACGAAAAAAAACATCCGAATAAGGAGGAAGATGCTTCGATGTTTTTGTTCCTTTATCGGTGCTACTTTCTGTCATTTTTAAAGCATCAAATTTGCCTTTCGACCGGCCTCCTTATATATTCTATTCGATATTTTTAACTCCCGCCAGTACACAGTTAGTACAATCCAGATGATTGAGTTTTATACAATCCACCTTACCCGAACTGCAAAATGCACCATGCTTCTTCTTTCAATGCAAACATTGTTTAGATTGTAATACAAATTGGTGGAAGACAAGAAGCCTCGTAGACGTCAAATATACTAATGGATGTGCTATTCTGATAGGTGATATCGCTACTGGAATGCTCTAAACCTGATATAGAAGTTGCAAATTTGTATAAGCTTTGTTTATTTATCCTTCTCCTTCTGATTTTTTGCCATTCGCGCTCTCCAATATATTTCTCGATTTACTACTTAAACACTTTATGCTTAAGTAGTCTCCTCCCATCTTTTCATTTATTATTTATATATATTAATTTTGAACAATTAATATAAGTAAACCCTCATTTATATTCGACTATCTGGACTAGCTTGTTTTTATTATATAAAAGGCATAACAATGGAGTAGAAGTGGATGGCCTCCATGGTTAAAATATTAAGGGAAGTGTTATTCGATATTGATTTTGATGATCATAAACAAATTGAAATATGATAAAATATGTGAAAATTGAACTATTATATAACTTACTACTTTGTCTAGATTCTAATCATTCATTTTTTTTTTATGGAAGATAATATTTTTCTTTACTTTTCATAGTCATTCTTTGTTAGGATATACTTAGGAATTAGTTAATATCATCTTAATCTAATGTGTCTTTAGGTAAATGTGTGTTAATTAGTGTGTTTCTTTAGTATGCATTCATATGCATTTGTAGTTAGGTAATCTAATAGTGGCAATGTGTTCCCAACATAGAGGGATCTAACAACTCATATTCTCCTCTATTTTAACAACTACAGTGATCTATGTCCTAACACTAGATTTTTCCATGAACTCTATTTAAAGAGAATGGAGAGTCATATACCAATGATCGATTGTGAGAAACTCTATTTTAAATCTCTTTGTAATATGTTTTTTTCCATTAATACATTTCTCCAAGTGTCCATGTTGGTTGGGGACGTGGACGTTTCCCCACCTGGTTTTACCACGTCAAATCATCGGTGTGTTGATCTTTGATCTCACTATGTGAGTGGTTACTAAAGTTGTTCATCCTCTGTTGGAATACATGTGTTGTTGAACATGGTATCAGAATGCATTTGAATACCTGCCCGAGTTGTAGATCAAGATCATGAATCTATATTGCCACATCTCCAGTTTTTGTCATTTTCTTACATTTGTTGGATGATAAGATTGTTCCATTACATCTAGAGAACTGATTTCAGTTAGGAACACCTTTTGTTTCACTCAAAAAGTTTGTTTTCTCAAGATATGACCATTTCAATCGGATCCGCGGTTATAAAGCCTGAATATGCCCTTTTAAATTTTGACAGAGATAATATTTCAGTTTTTTTTTTTTTTTAATTTCTGGGTTGCTATTTATGTAAGATAATTTCCATGTGTTATGTGCGATCTCGACAGATCAGAAACATAGTGGAAAGGTTTTTATGTCTGCATATGCTCTTTTTTGTGCTCTATGCGATCTTGGTAAATCATAAATATAAGGAAAACTTGCATTTTCTGAGTAATCTAACCAAGATCTAACCCTTGTTTCCACTGAGAGGATAATTTGTTTTATTTTGTTAAAAATGTTTTTTATGAGCACACTCTCCAAGATCATCTTAAACAACAACAACAACATCCTCAATCATCATTCTTAACAATATAATGTGTTTCAACTTTAACAACGAAAGCAACAACAACAACAACCCCAATCCTCCATCTTAACAATATAATGTGTTTTGCACTACCTAACTTGTTTAAAAATGTTTTATTAAGTAAGAGGTCTTGAGTTCAAGTCTCTTTTTGTTACTTTTTAAGTTATATATTTTTCATGCAACTTTCATTTATAAAGTTATTTCATTGTAAAAGTGATCCATGTTTAATCTATAAAACTGGGTCACTTTGAATAAGTTTTTTTTTTTTGTAAAAGTGAGGTTATTAGAAGGAGGTGAATAACCATATGGACCAAATTCTACTTATTCTACTTTCCATGTAGCTTCTTGGTTATTGTTTGTGCATTTTTTCAAAAGGGCATAACTTTCACATCCAAAGTCCGTTTTGAGTGTTTTTTTTTTTTAAATAGCCTAGATGTTTTCAAGATATTTTTATCTAGATCGTCAATTTCATCTTTTTTTGCATATTTTGATATGACATCTTCGAGTGATATTTTTCTTACCAATACCAACTAATTCTCATGGAAGTCTCATAGGGAGGATGTATTAAAAAGTAAAAGATTGTATCAGATTACCTTGGGAAAAGAACTAGAACCCACTGATAATGAAAATATAGTCAAATGGGATTATAAGAGTGATGAAGCATGTGGACTAATCAAAATGTCTATATTAACTAGATAATTTTGAAGAAGTGTTTTATTTTTCATTTTTAATTATTACATCTTCTTATTGATACAATCAACCCAAACTGTATATTTATGAGCTTCTTCAAAAGAATGAGGCTCTTCGATAATTATCACTTGAGACAAAATAACATAGTCTTCATGCATGATTGGTATGCTTCTCTCCTTTGCTTCCTTAGTTTCCACAATTTTCCAGATTGTCCAGAACTCCTTCACCATAATCTTCATCAAAATAACATGCACTTATTCCTATTTGGTTTTAACAAAATCATGGATTTGAAAATATTTGAGAGTTCACATGGTTATATAATTTATAATCATTTGATATTTTGTAATATTCAATAAAAAAAATTCAATTAAAAAAATTAAATATAAAAAGGTTTTTAATTAAAAATTTTAAATATAAAAAAAATTATATATTAAAAGACTTTTAACTAAAATATTTTGATTATTAGTCTAATCATAACTATTTGTTTTTTCATAAAATGTAAGGAAAATGTAAAAATTCTAGAAAACTTTTGTTTTTTAAAAACACAACTATATTAACTAGCTCATCATATACCCTTTTGTTGTGTATTATAGGGAACTATTATTTCTCTTCTTATCCCATTGTCATCACAATATTTGAAAAGCATTTGATGTAAGTATTTAGAAAATCATTGCACACAAAAAACTTGTTCTACTTATTTTTTATTATTCAATTAAATAACGCATTATACATGATTTTCCCCCAATTAGACAACTACACACATAAATATGATCTAATAGTTGGATAAAATATCTCACAAAAATCTATATCTAGTAGCATTCTCAAGAATAGAATCTCACACTAAACACTAGACAAGTAGCGGTTAGTTAGTCCAACACCCTCCCTTACTGAGTACTTGGCTTTGATATCTCATATTTTTCATATCTATCTGGTATAGTCTTCATCAACATCTCTATTAATGCAGGAGAATCCTTGGGCTTGGACAATCCGCATCAGCCAAAAATATTTCTATTCTGCAAATTATGCAATAAGTCGAATAAGGATTGTGTTAGTGGTCCATTTTATTTAGTCAATTTTCTATGAATACAAATGCATGTTACTCATGCAAATACTTTTGTGTATGTTGAAACACATGTTGAAACTCGTGCTAAAAATCACGCTGAAACACATGTTGAAACTCCTGTGTATGGTGAAATTTTATAAGTGTCTCAATGTTTCTTCATTTTCAACACTATGACCACACACTTTTGACTTCGCCATCCTGATATTATTCATGATGACTTGCATCCACATGGTAGCAGCGTTCCTACTCCCAACATAAGTTTGTTAACACCAAGAAGAAGAACTTCCAGGCGGTTTTGGTAATTGTATGTTCTTGGAAATAGAAGGAGAATTGATTCAGAGGTGAAGGGAGGAGTTTAAAGAGGCATGGATGCAATGGAAAAGGGGTTGGTGAACCATGAATTAGGGGAACTGTGGAAAGAGGACTAGAGAGAAGGATTCCATGTTGGGCAAGAAAGAAGGAAGGGAAAAACATAGTTTGATCCCACACACGCATACCATTACCCTATGAGTGTTTTTTTAGTGGTTTTTCTCTACACAAGCAACCATTCAAGATAGTCCTATAGCCTAGGCAAGATTTAATGTAAACTGTGTTATCTGCATTGAATCAATAAAGGAATGGTGTTTCATTTTGTGGGTTTTTTGGTGCTTAAGTTTCTAATTGATTTCCTTATTATTTCACAACCATATATCTATTTTTTCCACTGTGTATTTTGTAGTAGGGTTCATGTTGTAATTGTTTGTCTGTTTCAGTTCGACCCTTCCTGCATTAGGGTATCAGAGAAAATACACTCTTATATTATTACGTGAGTGTTCTTGTAATGGGTAGAGAATACATTGATTTTAGTGGTGTTTCAACCAAAGTGTTGAAGAACAAGTAGGTGTCTCAACGTATGGATTGAGGCTATGGAGGGTAGATAGGATTCAAACTACCAAGAGACTTGGAAGAATTACGCCTAGAATGAGAGGAGCAACACGTGGAGGTGGAAGAAATCTATAAATTTAAAAGTTACAGAGAAGAATAAAGGAATTAGAACACATAAGATATGGATATGTTGAGACAGATTCTGACTCTGAATACGAGAGTGAGATTGAACAAAATACTGAGGATGTAGACACAGCAGAGCATTTGATACCCTATTTGAGTAGCAAAGGTAGTGTGAAGGTTAATTTTTCGTGCTATGATGGAATCTTTAAGGATAAAACTCTTGTATAATGGATATGAGAGCTCAAGATGTATTTTGAATATGAGAATGTTCATGATCCAAACCGAGTTCAATTTTCTATCGCAAATTTGAAAGGACATACTTCCCTTTGGTGGGACATCTTGAAGAAATATAGAGTTGATAATAAGAGGGAAAGATCAAGAATTGGAAGAATATGGTGAGTAATATTAAGGAAAATTTCTTTCCTGTGTATTACCAACAGAATGTGTGTAGACAAGTGTAGAATCTGAGGACAAAATATACTCACGTGCGTTAGTAGACTGAATATTTTTTTTAGGTTTTCCCTTAAGTCAGGCATTAAGGAGTTAGAGTATCAATGTGTGGATAGATACATGAATGGAATAAAGTATACAATCTTGGATGATGAGTACGCATTATTTTCATACTGTAGTTGAATCTTTCCAAGTTTCCCTGAAGGTGGAGGAGAAAGTTGACAAGAAAACCCAACAAAATTTAAGGGGAAGAGGTCCACGAGCATCAGGCAGAACAAACATTGCTAAGGAAAATGGAAAGGAAGAGGAATCAACAAGTAGCCAAAGTTCCATAGGAAATGGAGCTAGTAGAGGTAGAGGATTCAGAAGAGGAAAGGGAAAGTTTGTAATTACTTGTTATAGATGTGGAGTTGAACATCACAAAGCCTTGGAATGCCCAGAAAAGTATGGTCTTAGTAAAAGAGGTGATGCTAGAACGCAGCTTACCATGGTAGGTGATGAATAAGTGGTTGGTTAAGATGTGGTTGTGCTTCCACACAAAGAAGTTGAGAACTGAATGTTTCGAAGAATTTTACTTAAACCAGAACAAAAGTTAATAGAAGAACCTAAACCGAGAAAAACAGTGTTTAAGACCATATGCAAAGTCAAAGGAAAATGTTGTAACTTGATTATTGATGGCGAAAGTACAAAAATCTTGATTTCTACCGAAGTGAAGAGGAAGAGAAATATGAAATTTGAAACACATCCCAATCCTTATCAAGTTTTGTGGTTGCGAAAAGGCCAACAGGCGATGATGACTAAACGATGTTTGTTAAAATTTCAGATTGGAGATTTTAAAGAGGAAGTGTTATGTGACATAGTAAAAATGGATGCGTGCCATATTCTGATTGGGATATTGTGGATGTTTGACCAGAAGGTGTTCCATGATGGAAGATAAAATTCATATGAATTTACTCAAAATGGGCAACGTTATAAGTTGAAACCAATGTGTGAAGATCGTGGTAGTAGCAAATATAGTTGCAACAAGGATGTGAGTAGCAATAACAACTGCATTATGTTGTGTTCATCCAAGTATTTCGTCCAGGAGAAGAAATAGAATGTGTATTGTTTGGTTGTAGTGCCAAAGAATGTTCAAGAGGATGAAACAAGGAGTTATGTACCAGTATAAATCTATTGCATGTTGGAATATTTAAAACAAATTGTTGTAGAGGAATTACCCATAGGGTTGCCTCCTTTGTATCGTATATCACACCATATCGATATGATCCCATGATTGAATTTCCCAAATAAAGTGCCTTATCGAATGACTCCATAAAAGAGTGAAGAAGTGAGTCGAATAATGCAGGAATTGCTTGACCGAGGATTGATTCATGAGAGCTTGAGCCCTTGCGTAGTACCAACAATATTCATGCCTGATAAGATAGGGGAATCAAAAATGTGTAATCATTCATGTGCTATAAAAAAGGTCACTATCAAGTATTGGTTTCCATTTCCTAGAATGGATGACCTTATGGATTGCTTGAGTGGTTCAAAATATTTTACAAAAAATGATTTGACGAGTGGTTACCAACAAATTTGAATCAAATAAGGTGACAAATGGAATATTGCATTCAATACAAAATATGGATTGTTTTAATGGTTAGTGAAGTCGTTCGGGTTAACTAATGTGCCCAACACATTCATGATATTGATGAACACAGTATTGAAACCATTTTTGGGTAAGTTCATGGTTGTATATTTGGATGATATACTGACTTTTAGAAAGATTAGACTAAATCATATTGAGCATGTGAGGGTATTACTACAATTCTTGAAGGAAGAGAAACTATTAATAAACCCGAAGAAGTGTACATTCATGCAACGAGAATTGGTGTACCTGTGTTTAATAATTTCGAAAGAAGGGCTTAAATTGGATCCTAAGAATGTGAAGGCTATTATTGGCTATTCAACACCAAGATGCACATTCGATGTGAGGAGCTTCCATGGATTGGTAGGCTTCTACCGAAATTTCATTAGGAGATTTAGCCAAATATGTGCACCTCTTATAGAATGTATGAAGAAAAGAGTGTTTGAGTGGACTATAGCAACAGAGAATTCATTTGAAGAATTGAAGAAAAGTTAACAATGCAACCAATATTATTATTACCATATTTTAACAATGTTTCAAGTTGATTGTGATGCTAGTGGAACAACCATTGGAGTAGTTCTAAGTTGAGAAGGAAGACCCATTGCTTTTTTCAGCGAGAATTTGAGCTATTCCAAAAAGAAGTACTATGTTTATGATCAATAATTTTATGCTATTGTGAAATCCTTGAAGAAATGGAGACATGATCTACTCACGAAGGAGTTTGTCTTGTTCACAGATCAAAAAGATCTGCAGTACATTAACAACCGAGGTAATTTGAATAAAAAAGATACTAAATGGGTAAAATTCTTGAGAAGCTATTTTTGTGTAGAAGCATAGGTCGAGGAAGTCTAATAAGGTAGATGACACATTAAGTTAGAGGACAACATTACTTAATAATATGTAGGTAGAACTGGTAAGTCTGAATTGTCTAAAGACATTGTATAAAGAAGATGTAGATATCGCAGAAGATTGGAAGGCATGTATGGAGTCTTGGAGTTTAGAGAGAACACCGTATCTAGATTACCATATCCAAGAAGGTTTTTTGTTTAAAAACAAATGATTGTGTATTCCCAGAAGTTCCATATGGCTGAATCTCATTATATAATTTCATACTGGTGGTTTAGGAGGACATTTTGGGATTGATAAAACCATATCCTTGGTGAAAGAGAGATATTTTTGGCCCAACATTAAGAAAGATGTCCGAAATTTTGTTGATGGTTTTAGGATATGTCAACTAGAAAAAGGAAAAAGTAAGAATATGAGACTCTATACTCCATTTCCAGTACCCAAAGGACCTTGGGAGGATATCAGTATGGATTTTGTCATAGGATTGTTTATGAAATAGAGAAAACATGACTCAACAGTGGTAGTTGTGGATAGATTTAAAAAAATGGAACACTTCATAGCATTTAAGAAGACTATTGATGCTAGTGAAGTAGCTACATTATTTTTCAAAGGGGTGGTTAGATTTCATGGATTACCACGGAGAATTACTTCAGATAGACATACAATATTCCTTGGGAATTTTTGGAGGACACTCTAGAAAAAAATAGGCTCACATTTCTTATGCATCTCGACATATCATCCTCAGATGTACGGTTAGATAAAAGTAGTGAACATGAGTCTAGGAAAAGTTTTCAGAGATTTAAGTGGAGAGAATCCTAGTTAATGGGATTTGGCATTAGGCCAAGGTGAGTTTGATATAATGATTCGGTGAACATATCTATGAGAAAGAGTACATTTCATATTTTTTATGGACGGTCACCAAAAGGTGTTGTAGATTTGGTTGCATTTCGAGATTTTGAAGGAAAGAATAGTGTTGATGCAAATGATTTTGTGGACAATATGCATGAATTACAAGAACATGTAAAGAAGAAAATGTAGACCAGCAATGAAAGTTATAAACAAAGTGCATATCAACATAGGATATTGAAGGTATTCCGAGAGGGCGATTTTTTCGTGGCTCACTTGAGGAAGGATTGATTTCCTTGAGGCACATATAATAAACTCAAGTACAAGAATATAGGTCCATGCCAAATTCTAAAAAATATGTTTGATAATGCTTATCGATTGGAACTTTCAGAGAAGTTAGACATATCTCCTAAATTTAATGTTGTTGACTTCTATGTGTTTCATGAATGGGAAAACATATTATATGAAGGTACCCTCAACGAATGGGACCATCATCTACCAATTAATTCATAGGATCAAATTGAATAAATCCTGGCTACATGAGTTGGTAAGAAGACTTTCCAGAAGGAGTACATAGAATATTTAATCAACTAGAAGAATAGAGGGGAAGATGATGCATCGTGGGTGACTGAAGATCAGTTACCACCTGTGAAAAAATATTCACCTCAACATTAATATACACATGAGTTGGATCTCACGTTTTTCTTAACAAGGGTGTCTGATCCAAGAGCATCCTTGGGCTTAGACAAGCCACATCACAAAAAAATATTTCTATTCGTCAAATTAGGAAATAAGTTGAATAAGGATTGTGTTAGTGGTCCATTTTGTTTAATCCGTTTGATATGAATTCAAACAATTGGTACTCATGAAACTACTCTTGTGGATGTTGAAGCTCACACTGAAACTTGTGATGAAACGCATGTTGAAACTTGTGTTGAAGATCTTGTGTATGGTGGAAGTTTATAAGTGTCGTAATGTTTATTCATTTCAACGTTGTGACCACACACATTTGACTTCTCCACGATGGAATTTTTCATGATGAGTTGTAGCAATGTGGTAGGAATGTTCTCGCACCCGACATAAGTTTGTTAACTCCAAGAAGAAGGTTAACTGTCTAGCGGTTTTGGTAATTGTCCATTCTTGCCAATAGAAGGAAAATCAATTTAGAGGCTAAGGGATGATTTTAAAGAGGCATGGACATGATTTAAAAGGGGTTGGTGAACCATTAATTAGGGGAATAGTGTAAGGAAAAATGGAGAGAAGGATTCTAGGTTGGGCGAGGACGTAGGAAGGGAGAAACAAAGTCTCAACCGACACATGTAGACCATTACCCTATGAGCAATTTTGTAGTCGTTTTCAACCATGCAAGAAACCATTCAAGACATTTTTCTATCCTAGGAACGATGTAATGTAAATTTTGTTATCTGCATTGAATCAATAAAGGAATGGTGTTGCATTTCATGGGTTTGTTGATGCTTAAGATTCTGGTAGATTCATTCTATGGGTTTCTCTATTTTATGAATAAAGAATATTATGAATAAATTATTCATTCTATTGACATACTTTTATCTGTCAAAATACATAGTTCTTTGTATTCACCAATTATATAGGAAAGAAATCTAGATACTAAATGTATATAGAATTCAATCTTACAACATGGCCTCTTTCATCTCACAAGTACACAAACTGTAGTCACAACCTAATAGATATGTTCTTTCCAACATACATGAATCACTCTATTAGTTAATAAACACAATCTCTTGGGTCAAGTTACCGTGTTCTAAAAAGTATGAGTGTTCTTCATTGAATTCAACATCATTTATTTTTTTATAAACTAGAAATAATGTTAATACATACTTATACTCACAACAACATATGAAAACACTCAATTGTTATTGGATCCATGGAAACGTTTCCTGTTTTGAAAGTGAAAATTGTGGCTTCCATTGTGGACATATAGAGATGGAAGATGAACCAACATATTTATTATCCACACTACCACTTTGTTCTTGAAACCCTCTTGACTGGTGACTAGACTATGATAGACTTCAAGGAAATGATGACTCTTAACCTTTAATTCAAAAGTCCCCACTTTCCATTCATACATAGAAACATTGTTCCTTCGTTGTTGGCTCAGTCCTTCAAAAAATTGTTGTGATGTGTGCCTCACCCTCAACAGTAGATGAAATATCTCAACAAATTGAAAAACATATATTTAAACTCTCTTCCACTAAGCAAGTTTGTGTCAACCCTAACTGCTATGACCCTTCTCAAGTGATCTACACATAGTAATTTCTACTAACTTCTACAACACTTTGTACAAACAAAAACAAATGATCCTCACATGATCTAAACTAGTCTACTCTCCTACAAAAATAGATTACATCTCGCATATTTCTCGGCCCATGCATGAGGGAGTTACATCCAGAGCTAGTAGCTCTAATACCAACTTATTGCACAATTTTTTTTTTCTAAGTATCTTTCATTATTCAATGAAGAACATATTTATACATGAAGTTTTACCTCAACTACACAAGAAAATCATCACATATTATCTCAACTACACAGATAAATAGGATCCAATAGTTCCATAAAATCCCTCACAATCAACTAGATATAAAAACCTCCTCACTAATAGAATCTCACAGTAAACAAAAGAAAAGTAGGAGTTAATTACTCCAACACTACATATATATTACCTCCAAGTTTAAGCAATTTTCTTTAGGTTTTATGCTATTTTTACAATGCACCTCCTTCATGCATTGGACACATTATCTTCCCAAGAAGGTGATCTATAGGATAAGGTGACCACACAAGCCATAGTCTGGCTTTCGACCAAACTCTCCTCAGGGGCGCAAATCTGAACAGGGTCACATAATTGGTTTTGGGTTACCAAACAATGGGGATACAAACCGAGATGAAGTAAGAGAGGACAAGAGGCTTTGACAATATCATAATGATCTTCGAAAATCAGTGGGAGAAGCACAATGCATCCATGGAAGAGGACACACTCACTTCATCCCAGAAAAGAAGAAACCAGCAAGGGTGCAAACCCTAGTTGGTGCGCCCTCCCTTATTCCTTGAAAAACTAGAAGGAAACAATTTTATCCCTGAGAGAGGGGCTAGATAATGGGATAATCTTTCTCTCATAAGTGGAAGCATGGAAAACAAAGTTTCCATGAGACAACCATGAAGGAAGGTGCACTGGTTATCCTTCAAAAAACCTAAAAACGAATTTGTCGTGACTGTAAATTGAAAGGTAAGAATGCTTTATTTTAGTGCTGGTTTGCCTTATATACCGAGGGAAACACTTATTTTACATATATTTAATTCATCATAAAAAGGTGAAGAAGTGTTGCACCTAGGTGATTGACTTGTGTGCCCCAGGTGGGCATTCCCCCAGGTGGCCTCCTTGGCCCAACACAAATTCTTTAATAATGGAACCTTCAACATTTTTTGGGATGGTAACATTAAGTGAGATATTTAAATTTTAGTTTTCCACACCTTAAGTGCTAAAAATGAGAAGTTTGTATAATCATCTTTCTCTCACACTTTCAATTTTAACATTAGAATTGTTAAATACCACTAGGATGATTGAATTTCTAGCCTTTTTTTTTGTAAGGAAACTAAGGTTCAAAGCTAGTTTAGATTGCCCTCCGTTTTGATTTCTTAAATCACATTCTATAGACACACTAGAAAACAAAAAAGAACATTTACATTATAACTACCTTTTATATCTTTGATTAAACATCATGTCTTTACAAACTTAAATTGTATGGTTATAACAAATCTATCTATATATATATATATATATTCATTCTTGGAATATAAGAATATACATTACCGTATCCATTTGTTTTACCAAGTATTGAAACATTTTGACATATATAACACCATAACCTTAGGTCTCATGATACTTCTCATGTTAGAAGTAAACTTTCTCACCATTAAGTTATTCATTAAATGTTCTAAAACAATTTAAATATTCTAAACCAATTTATATGGTAAATTAATAATAAAGAGAAATCAATTATCCCCGGATGGGGTGTTAGTGGAGGACACAGGGCTAGCGGAGGGGAGTGCAGAACGCCAGCAAGGCACATAGCCATGTGCCGGGCTCGTGCCCCCACTGGACACCCTCCTGTGACTTTATTATCGTTCATGTCGCGCGAGAGGGCATTAACGCCTCCCCCCTCCGACGAATTTGATATGGAATTGCACCTGGTTATGGATCATTGTTTGGCTCGTAGCTTGAGTTGGTGGAAGAAGGCACTCTCCCATCCATGGCTATGGTCATCGTGGGCTAGAGAAGACTGCCACCCGGTTACTCTCCCTCACCTCTGGACCTTTTCTTGTCGTTTTAGTCATCCCATGCCAAAGCATAAGAGAAGGTTGTGAGGGAAGCCTCGACGAGGCTCTCCCTGGAGGCCTCGTCGGCCTTCAACTCCCCCCTCCGCGCAACCTCCCCCGAGCGAGTCCATCCACCACCTGGAGCTCGTTCTCAGACGCTCAGCTCTACCCTGCAAGTCATACACTCTTTTTCGATGGCTGCACTATCCTATCCCGGTCAAGCGGCCCCTCCTGGCTCATATGCAACCCCTAACCCTCCCCCTTCACACGACCAGCCTCATATGGATCACTCTTCTACGGACACAATCCACGGTGAGAAACTCAGAGACAAGATTTCCATCCTCCAGGGCTTAGTTTTCGAGCTTCGTCGTGGAGTGGAGGACTTACAATTCCGCCTAGAATTAAACAACAAGAAAATTGGGTTGTTCCTCCAGCTACTGTCCACTCTGCAGGCGGCTATCCACATAGATGCGAGCGAAGCGACTCCCATGCATGAAGAAGCTAATGATACGGGCAACGTTAGAGAGGACGAGAGTAAAGGTCCCGGCCCAACCACCCACAGCGAAGAGGTCATGATGCAGTCTGGAGATGGTACGCCTGAGCCCGAGGATCTCCAAGGCACCTGGCCAGGGTAGGAAAAGAAGCATAGCGAGACCGAGATCAAGCCTGAGATGTAGGACACTGTCAGCAACTGTACGAGCATCGAAGCCACAACGCAGGCTGAAGTGCATTGGGGAGATATTACACCGATCATTGAAGAGGAACCTGGGCCCGAGGATCTCCAACGCACCTGGCCAAGCTACGTGGCTACCACCTAGGTTATGTGTCAATTTTTGTTAATGAACTTTAAGTTTCATACTTTAATGCTTAGTATGTTGTATCAAACTTGAATGACTCAGTGGCTAAATGAGCTGGTTTCCCCTCTGTTGGGGCAGCTCATCAGCGTAACTAGACCATGACTGTAAATGGGTTCTTCTTTTTTGCCTCTCGCAGGTTTTTTTAATATATAATTTCTTCTTACTTAAAAAAAAAAAAAAGAGAAATCAATTATTAGAATTTTTCATTTTCAATATAATAAACTTATAATATAAATAAACATGACATTTTAAATTTTATTTTGTTAAGAAGATGATTGTTTTCTTATTTTAAGAATATCAAATTTCTTCTTTCAACCCTCACTCATCAATAATAAACTGATGAAATTTATTATAATAATAAAATTCTACACTTTTTCCAATTCACTATATTTTATCTAAACAATAATTTTTAAATCTTCAAACTTTAATTTTATTTTTGAATCCAAAATTTATTCTAAAAACTTAATACTACCTTGATAAATCATTCAATGTAATAAAATAAAGATAACTAAATGATATCATCTATTTTTTTTATGTCAATTTTATCATTGATAAGTAATCATATATATATATATATATATATATATATATATATATATTAAATCTTATTTAAGTTTTCACTGAAAAAAAATTATTTTAATGTCTTTGAAATGTCCCCACTCAAATATTTGAAGTGTATTTTAATGTGTTACAATCTTATATCTTTTATTAACATTCTAAAAACACATATTATAGTAAGACATATTTATGTTCTATTTACCATATTCCAGACATATAACCATTCAATTTAGTTTTTCTTTAATATTACTATTTTCAAAATTTTACATATATTGTTATATATAATTAACAAAAAATTACAATACCATCCAATTTAATTTTCTTTAATATTAATATTTTCAAAATTATATATATATATATTTTTTTATATATATTTAACAAAAAACTAAGAATATAAATATTTATATAAATAAATAAATTTGAAATAAACAATCAATTTAATATAAAGAAACTAAAAAAACCAATATTTAAATGGATTTTTGCAATGATGATATTTTTCTGAACATAAACTTGGTGTTCGCATAAACTTGATGTGCAACACTTGACACCAACACTTAACACCAACATCTTTCCACAGGTTATGATAACATAAATGAAATGATAGAAAAATTATTGATATCTAAAAAAATAGAGAAAAAAAAAATGTAGATATAAAACCAAAAATTTGTATTACTTTTTATTTATAAAAATCAAATAATATATATATATATATATATATATATATATAAAATAATTCTTTCAACATTTTAATTTTAATTTATTAATGTTACTTTAAGTTGAAAGAGTATTTTTTAACAATTTTTTTTTAATATTTTATATATTTAGATATAACAAAGAAATAAAAATTATTTTTTCTCACAGTTCATTAAACATCTAAAAAATGGAGATATAGTTCGATAAGGATGGAAGAGATATGAGTCCATCGTGTCAATATATTAAAACTTATTCTAATCTATAAGATAGACCATTACCAGTGATTCTTAAACCTTTATCTTATAACACACATAAATTAATAAAACTCATAACTAAAATTGGCCTTTTAACATAAGGGAGGTAGCCTTTTAACATAAGGGAGGTAGTCTTATAACATACAACTATCTCAACCAAGGAGAAGTTTTTTTTTCCAATCTGAAGCACCTTGTCTGTGCCCAATGGAATGAAGTGCTAAAAAGACGGAGGAAGCGTTTTTTCTAATCTGAAGCACCTTCTTTTGATAAATTGTGAAGCAAGAAATGCAGAGAGAAAGAATAGAACATAAAACAATATATTAAAATGTATGAAGAAGAGTACAATGAGAAGTAAGTCTCAAGGAGTACTATGCAATGGAAAAATAGCTCAGCTAAATAGGCTCAACCAAATCAAGAATAGAAAGTACAGCTGGCCAGGACAGCTGGCAGTGTACAGTCAGATTATTGAGGTTACATTATATTTAACACTTCATCTTAAACTCAACAGTTACAAACATCAGCACTGATTATGCCTAAGTGTTGTCTCTGAAAATCAAAAACCGATTTTCCTAGTGGCTTTGTAAATATATCATCAAGCTGCTCTCGAGAACCACAGAATTGTAGTGCAATATCACCATTATTGACTAGCTCGCATATGAAATGAAAATGAGTGTTAATGTGTTTGCTTTTCTTATGAAACACATGATTTTTGGATAGAGCAATTGCTGAAGTATTGTCACGGAAAATAGGAGTTGGATCCTTTTCTGTATGTGACATATCTTTCAATATTCTTCTCAGCCACACAACTTGACAGGAATCTGAGGTAGCAACGACATACTCTACCTCTGCAGAAGATATTGAAACAATTGGCTGCTTCTTTGATGCCCATGAGATTAGGTTCGAGCCCAGGTGAAAAACATGTACAGATGTGATTTTCTTGTCATCTAGGCTACCTTCAAAATCACTGTCTGTGTAACCAGAAAGTTGATTACTATCAGATTTAGTGTACCATAAGCCGAAATTGAGAATTCTTGCAACATATCTCAAAATCCCTTTTTCCATTTTCCAATGAGAATCTTTGGGGGATTCCATGAATCTGGAAACAAGGCTAGCTGGATACATAATGTCATGCCTAGTTTCTATAAGATACAACAAACTTCCTACTAAACTTTTCTACAGGGTAGAGTCCACTATAGGACCTTCATCATTCTTGCTCAATTTTGTGCCTAGGGTTATAGGGGTTTCTGTTGGATTGCATCCTTCCATGTGAAATCTTTTGATGGTGTTTGCTGCATACTTTTGCTGACAGACAAAAATGCCTTTGGTTGATTGATTAACCTCAATCCCTAAAAAATATTTCATGATTCCAAGATCTGTCATCTCAAACTCAGATTGCATGGCATGTTTAAAATCTGTTAACTCAAGATTTCCCGTATAGATCATGTCATCAACATATAAACATACAATAAAAATTTTACCGTGCTGATCTGTTTTGGTGTAAAGAGTTGGCTCATTTTGGCTTTTGCTGAAACCACTTTTGATCAGATACATGTCAATTCTACTGTACCAAGATTTTGGAGCTTGTTTTAAGCCATACAAGGCTTTCTTCAATCAATATACTTTGGTTGGCTTCTCTTGGACTTCAAATCCAGGTGGTTGATCGACATAAACTTCTTCTTCTAAGAAACCATTCAGGAATGTTGAATTGACATCCATCTGGTATACTTGCCATTTGTGTTGGGATGCTATGGCCAATAGAGTCCTTACAGTGTCTAATCTTGCTACTGGAGCAAAAGTTTCACCATAATCAGTACCAGGTTGTTGTGAGAATCCTTCGGCAACAAGTCTTTCCTTGTGTTTTTCGATCTTCCCTTTTTCATTGAGTTTAGTTTTGCAAACCCACTTGACACCAATACTCTTCTTGTGACTTGGAAAATCAACAAGATCCCATGTCGTGTTTTTCTCAATGGAGTCAATTTTTGGGTTCATGCATTGAAACCAATGTGGTTCCTTAGTTGCTTCCTTAAAAGATGTAGGTTGACATGACATTAAAGAAAAAAAATTGTGTTGTTCAAAGTCATCCAACTGCTGATGGATTTCTCTCAAAGTTCGAGTTCTTTGATTTTGTGGTTCAGAGAATGATTCTCTGTTGGAATTTGAGTTATCCTGAGAATTTTCATGTTGCCTTTGTGCCTGCAATCTTGGAAGAATAGTTTGAGGTACTTGTTGTCCTGAATTTTCTGCATTTTCAGAACTTGGTAGCAATGGATTTTGACTGTCCATCTGCTGATTTTCTGAATCATTCCATAATTGATTTTCCAGAAATTTTACATCTCTGTTGAGAATTAGTTTCTTGGTGATTGGATTGTAAAGCCTGTAAGCTTTAGATGTTTCACTATATCCAGTGAAAATACATTTCTCACTTCTTTCATCGAGTTTCTTCCTTAATTCAAAAGGTATGTGAGCGTATGCTATGCGTCCGAATGTCCCTAGATGCGCTACATTGAGCTTTGTCCCACTCCATGCTTCTTGAGGAACTTTCATCTTTAGACTGGTGGTTGGAGATCTATTTAGGATATAAACTGAGCATGTTACTGCTTCAACCCAAAAAGTATTTGACAAACTTTTCTCTTTAAGAAGTGTTCTTGCCATGTTCATTATTGTCTAATTTTCCTTTCACCCACTCCATTTTGTTGTGGAGTATACATGGATGTTGTTTGCATGATAATGCCTTGTGATTTGCAGAAATTTGCAAATTCTCTGGAGTTGTATTCTCCTCCTCCATCTGACCTGAGTGCTTTGATATATTTTCCACTCGGTTTTTCAACTTCTGCCTTGAATTCTTTGAATTTTGCAAATGTTTCAGACTTGTGTCTGAGAAAATAGATCCATATTTTTCTCTTGAAATCATCAATAAACGTTAGAAAGTAAAATCTACCACCTATTGAATCTGTTTGCATTGGTCCACATAGGTCAGTGTGAACAAGTTCAAGATGTTGTTTGGCTTGATTGGAAGACTATGGAAAACTAGTTATCTTATGTTTTCCAAGTATGCAAGACTCACATGGGGGAATTTGCTCTTTAAAGATAGGAAGACCTTTGACCATGGAGTTCTTCTGTAGAAGACGTAGACTCTTAAATGGTAGATTTCCAAATCTTGTATGCCATACCATTGTTTCATTTAGGGTATATGCACTCTATGCATATGGTTGAATCAGATTTGCAGTTCTGAGTGTAAGGGGAAACATCCTATTCAAAGTCATATGGATTTCAGAAATTAATTTTTTGCTGGGGATTTTGTCATATATCTTGCAAGATGATCCCTCAAAAAGTACCTTATAGCCATGTTCAATGAGCTATCCTACACTTAGCAAATTATGTTTCAGCTCTGGAACATGATAGACATTGTTTATGTATTTCTTTACATTCTTTTTAGTAAGACTAGGAACAGTTCCTTTTCCTTGAAATTTGACTAAATAATCATTTCCAAGTGTAATATCAAATGAGATTGAAGAATCAATGCATGAAAGTAAATCTTTGTTACCTGTCATGTGATTGCTGCATCCACTGTCCAACAACCAAAGATATTTAGGTTGTTGTTCAGTCTTGTGGCACGAAAGAAACATATCTCTTGAGTTTTCTCCTGTGTGATTTGACACATCAGCTCTGCCTGAGAGTTGATCTGCTTGCTTCTTCCTGCACTCAGAGTCATAGTGCCCATAATTTTTGCAGTAATAGCATTGTATGATTTTTTTGTCATTTGACCTTCTCCCTCTACCTCTTTGAGGTTGGAAAGTCTGATGTTGATTTTGTTGTTGTTGCCTTTGACCTTGGAAATTTTGATTCGAACAATATTGTCTGTTACCTCCACTGGAGTGAGGGTTAATTTGATTTCTCCCTCTTCCTTGGTAACCTTTACTTCTTCCTCTGCCTCCCCCTCTGCTGAAGGAGAATTGAGTTTTGAAAGCATTGGAGATTGAATCATCTGTGAGATGCAGTCTAGTCTCACGTGTCACTAGCGAACCAATTAATTCATCTGTTGAAAAACTTGACAGATCCTTGGATTCAAGGATTTATATTACAACCATTTCGAATTTCTTTGGTAAAATTCTGAGCATTTTCTCAACAATTCATTGATCAGTGATGGTTTCACCAGTCAATCTGATCTTGTTCACGATGCCCATGACCCTGGTCATGAGTTGATCCACATTTTCGGACTCTGTCATCCTTAGAGTCTTGAATTGTGTCCTCAAGGTCTGTAGTTTAACTATTTTGACCCTGTCATTTCCTTGGTAGGAAGATTTAAGGATGTCCCAGGCCTATTTTGAAGTACCAGTGATTGTGATTTTTGAGAAAATCGAGTCATCCACAGAACTTTGAATCCAAAATTTAGCTTTATTTTCTCTGTTTCTTTGAGTTGGCTGAGCAATTTTCTGTTGATTAGTCATGGCAGACAGTTCTGCTGGATCTGGTTCCACATATCCATGATCCACTGGATCCCAACACTCTTGTGCTTGCAAGAACGATCTCATCCGAAGAGACCAGAACTCGTAGTTCTTTCCAAGAAGAATCAGACCCTGAGTTGGTCCTAAATTGCTAAACGACACCATATTTGTTTTGGAAAAAAAATGAACAAAACAGAAACAAAATTATTACTTACCTCTCTCCTACGTATAATTTGCAGTGACTTTAGAACTCTGCATTCAAGATTTCGCAAGTTTTTGGCTTTGTGATTTTGACGTCGGGAGTTCGTTATACGAGTCCTCCAATCTCTTGTCTCTCCAACCTCCGATCGCCGAAATGCCAATTTGCTGATGGGAGCTTATTGGCCTTGAATTTGGCCTTAGTCACCGTGCAATGTGACCATGCGCCTTGATGTTAAAGCGCTACGGGCTTTTCTATTTTTTGTCTCTCAATTTGCTGAAATGCCGAGATTTTCCTTTGGACAATTCAACGGTCGAGATCTTCCTGTGATCTGATGGCTCAGAGCTTATGACCAGAACTCATAAGACCGCAGTCAAACCTCTTATCGGGATTTGGGGTTTCAAAGGTCGAAATGCATTAGACCTCTTGTCCACGGAATCCCTGATTTCTCGATTCTCGATTTTACGATGGATGACCTTTCCTTTCGAGAAATTTCCCAATTGCTTTGATCTCTGCCACACATCCTCCTATATTGGATGGTCCTGAATTCTCCTCGCGAATTCGCGATTTGATATGTTCTAGATGTCTCGTCTCCTGGATCGGCGAAATGCTGAACCCTGGTGTGTCGATTGGTTCTCCCGATCTCGCCCACGTGTCTCCTCAAAATGGACGGCTCCGATCGTTTATGGGGTTTTCACCATAAAGAAACCCGATCCCTTGTCCTCAGGATTCACAATTTACCAAATCCCTATGTGCCGATGGACTCTCCCCTTTCGGGACTTTTCCGGAGCCCTCGAATTTAATCCACGTGTCCCCTCAAGATGGACGGTCCTTGTCGTTTCGCTATTTCATGACTTGCGACTCCAAATTCCCTGTCAATTCAGAACCCCGATTGTCGAGATGCCGACGGTTTCCTCGATGTCCGCCACATGTCCAAACAAATGGATGGCTATGATCTTATTTCTATTTCATGAATCGCGATTTCGTGACTTTCACCATGGAGTGTCTTTGTTTAAGGATAAATTCATGAGTGCGGACACAGACCAATCTCCCCAGATCCACCTGGATCTGGAACAAAACGTGACAGAATACTACTCTTTCCCTAGATCTAGATATTGAATGAACTAAGAGAAATGGGTGGTGGACATACCTTATGAACGCTCTCCTTTAATCTGTGTTGTTCCTTTCTCTGCTCTGATGCTCTTGTGCCATTCAATCACAACAACACAAACCAATCACAGCAAAGGCATTAAAATATTCAATACCTAGTCTATACATGTGATCAAGGAATCATGTAATAAGATGACATCATCATTATGAGAAAGGGACATATTCATGTATTGAATTAACTGAA
>ML781078.1:251067-262988 GCA_009831015.1 Picea engelmannii
CAAAGGCATTAAAATATTCAATACCTAGTCTATACATGTGATCAAGGAATCATGTAATAAGATGACATCATCATTATGAGAAAGGGACATATTCATGTATTGAATTAACTGAAAGAGAAATATACAACCTGAGCCTTGATGTTGTAGATCTCCTTTCAATGGATTCTAGCTTTGACCCACACACACTTGCTCATGCATGAAGAAAATCTACTACTTGTGATGACCTTGCTGTTGTCTCTATCTGCTGCAGCATCAATTCTCCATACAATAATGCATTAATTCTCCAATAGATTTCTCTAGTTTTCCAACTTGACCCTTTCCATGAGTATTCTCATCAATTTATAGGAGAGAATAGGTTAGTTGCTAGGATAAGAATGATCCCAATAAATCTGGAATGCCAGCTTCTGAACAACCATTCGAATACCAACTCACCCTTCTAGAAGATTCCCTTCTAGAAGAATCGAGAACTCATCCATTTTCCTTTGTAAAAAKATGTTCGCACCCYGACTTTGAGCACAGTGCGAGAAGTTCKCACCCAAGATTAATGCAGCCTGCGGGAATTTAGGATTCTCGCAGGAGAGTACATATGCAGCCTGCGAACAGTCCTCAAAACATGATTTTTGGAAATGAAGAAGTGCAACCCTTTTTCAGGAAGGAGTCCTTAATGAGGAGCTTGATTTTCTATCATCATAACATCACCATGACATGATCACGATGACCAAAATTGTGGATAATAGTCTTTCGTCAACAAGACCTCCGATATCCCGAACTCCGAAATGTCGATGGAGTGATGGCTTGGATCTGCTGCCACCTGTCCTCTGAGATGGACGACTCACAATCCTCTCGGGATTTCATGATACGTGATGTTAGGATTTCGCATATCGGGGTTTTGGAGAGTAGTCTCCTTCGCTTGTCCAACTCCCAATCCCCGATTTTGCAATGGGATAAGATCGACGGCTCATGATATATCTCAATCCAACGGTCCAGAATGAATCGTGATTTCACGATTCACGAATTCTCATGATAGTCTTCTGACCTTTACACCTTGCGAGTCAGCGAAATGTCGGGATCTTGCCACGCATTTCTTGATGGATGGTCGAAGTGATTTCGGGATTTCGCGACTTCACAAGTCGAAATTTCTCCTGTGCACTCCAGAGGACTAAACATTGTGCACCTTCTCGTTGATCCAACGACTGTCGGTCCTTTACGCATGATCTGACGGCTGAAATTCTTTCATCTTTTCTGCGCTCTCCTCGTCCCTTCTAAACTGGATTTCCGCTTCGGATCTGTTCGTAGCACAAATCTTATGGCCGTGACGGTTGTTCCTTGAACCTGAGACGTGTTCTTTACTGCCTTTGCAAGGATTTTCTACTGCAAAAGAAAAATTAGTGAATCTTTCAAGGATTTGAAAGAATTTCGCGAGTTCTTTGTTCTCTGCTGCAATCTTTGACAGATTTGAGCGATTTCCCATAAATATTTAAACGATGTTGCCTTCTGCAGCAATCTTTCACAAATTTGAGCGAATTCTGTGAAATCTTCAACGTTTCTGCCTTCTGAAGCTCTTCTTTGTGAATGCATTGATAATTCTTGAAAATTGTACAATAATATTTAAAGTTTTTTTCTTCTGCACTCTCTTCTTCCTCAATCTTTCAAGAGTTGTACACTCTTCTTCGGCGCGTGATCTTCTTAAGATGATATTTTGAGCGTATGACGGTCTTCTTCCTCATGGAATTTTCCTGCGAGGATCTTTCAAGAGTATGACAGACATCTCTCCAAGCCTTGTGAAAAGTCTGTGTCAAAATGCTCTCAAGGTCCATGAAGCTCTGCGCTATTTGAGGATCGTGTTGCTCTCCATCCGGTGTGAAGAGGCTTATTGCTGAAGCTCTGATACCATGATAAATGGTGAAGCAAGAAATGCAGAGAGAAAGAATAACTAAGGACATTAGTAACATAAATAATTATAGGAAAACAGGGATCATAAGATGATATACCTCATATTATAACTCATACATTTTCTGGTATACAATAATATCAAATCATGGATAAAGAATAGGTAACCTGCATCCCTAGGCCTGGAATTTCAAATGTCAGGATGCAGATTACACATTCATAGCCCCCAGAGAAATATAACTTGAAGCCTCTATCCAGTACCCATATGTTTGGTATCCTGGTGGAACTATTTATATTAATACCAGCAGAAGTAAGGAACAAGGATGGCACGGATATTTTGAATATGGCAAGAATGGCCTGGAATTTTTAATATTTTAAAGGGATTGGTGATTCGTTGTGTAAATTCCTGCATGTGGATTCAAAGGTTCTAACTGGAAAGGATTGCAGAGTGGAAAGAATCCTGGTAGAGATAGATTTGCATTAGGGTTTTCCGATGAAATTGGAAATCGAATGGAAAGGGATGTTTTTTTTGCAATAGATAGATTATTGGGGGATCTCGTTTCACTGCTCGACCTGTAAGGAAGTGGGAAATCTGAAGAAATTTTTTCCAGGTTCTTTTAAGAATCATTTTGAGGTCACTACAGCATTAGCTAAAGACTAGGCTGTGAAACTAGATGCTATCTCAAATTCGCTTAAAAAAATCGTCTCTCGCCAAGTAGGATATTCTCGAGCACAGACTAGTCCATATCGGTTCTTGGTAAGACAAAGATTTTCCCAAGCCCCTTTTTCTTCTTGCATTTTGAACGATTCTGAGTTGCTACTAGGTTCTTGTTTGAATAACACTTGTTTTTCCTCTTCTGCCCCGTTGCGTGAGAGCTCTGTTTTTATTAATGTGCATGAAGTTTTTAGACAAGTGGTTTTCTGGTCAAAGGTTTTGGGTTTTGCGTTGGGTTCTGAAGTTGTTCATAAGGAGGTAGAGATTTCTGCTGGATGTTTTGGAGTGTACTTGGAGGGGGATGGCTATGTGGACGAGGTAGATTTAATGAAAACAAAGGAGGTTTCTGGTCTTCTAAACGCACCAGGTATTTATGTTTGTAATGTTTCTTATTGTCTTTCCTCTGAACCATATCTAGTGGTGGAGAAAGGGATTTCGATCCCAGAGGTTTTGGGTCTTTCTTTTGTCGTTGGTTTGGAGAGGGTTGGCTCTGCTGTGGATGAGGTAGTTTTATCAAAGTTAGAGGATATTTCTGGCCTTTTAAAGGAACCAAGACATTCTGTCTGTAAGGTTTCCTCTTTTCTTGTCTCTGAGTAGAACCTTGGTGGAGAAAGGACTTACTTGCTAAGGGGTATTGGGTTTTCCTTCTGTATCTGGTTTGGAGGATGTTTTTTCACGGGATGAGGTGTCGAGAGGTCTAAGGGAAGGGGTTTTTTCGGAGGTAGAGGGTATCAAAACTCTACTAAAGGGTTTTTGTCCTATGGCGGACATTAGTGAGATAAATCCTTTGGAGCACTTTGTTTCAAAAGTTTTAGAGGAATCTTTAACTACTTTCATCCCATCCTTTAAAGAACTGTTGAGTCGTACTCCTCTCCATATCTGTTCGAAGGGGGAGTCTCCTTCTTCTTATTTATCCAATTTGAATATTTTCGATTCGACTGAGGGAGTTAGAGCTTGGAGGAAGAAAAAGGATCTTTCTGAACACAAAGGGGCTATTTTCGGAGGATTTGCAAAAGGGTTTTCTCCAACAAACATTAGAAGTGCAAGGAAACTTGTGAAGGAGGATGATATTGTTGAAGTTTATTTTATGAAGAGTTTGGAAGGTCCAAGGCAAATTAGAGCACATAAAACAATAGTGAGGGCTTACACGTATTGTGGTCTCACTGAATGTTAGAGAAGTTGGGGGTGCTCCAAAATTATTATCCCGTAAAAGGTTGATTGAATTGGTAAACCCATATGTTTTCTTAGTACAGGAAGGTATGTTTTGTGAGAACAAAGCGAGAGAGGTGTTCTCTAAACTACTTCCTGAATGGGATTTTTATGTGGTGGATTATATTGGGCTATTAGGGGGACTTCTTTCTTTGTGGAATCCTAAAAAATCTAATTTTGATGCTTTTCTGACTCCTACAGGAATATTGTTAGATGGTTTTGCAAAGGTTCTCAAGAAGAACCTGAAGCTGGTAAACTATTATAGGCCCTATGGGAATACACAATTGTTCCAGGACAATTTGAAGTTGGATGATATTCTGAAGGAGGCTGACTTAATTTTGGGAAGAGATTTGAATTTTATTGTTTCTGCGAGGGAAATTTGGGGTCATTCCTCAAGTAGGGACCCGATGGGTTCCTTCCTTAATCAATTATTTCAGGATGAAGGGATTATATATATGTTGAACCAATTAATCTCTTACCAACTTGGAGGAATGGGAAAGGGGATGAGGATTATATTGCAAAGAGTTTCGATAGCTATTTAATTAGTGAAAAGATAGTGGATGTGGGTCTCAGATATAGGTTGTGGGTTGTAAATGTTAAAATTTACGATCATATGCCTGTGATTTTACAACTTGATAAAGAGTAGGAAAAAATAAAGTTTCATTGGCTATTTTCTGAGGATTAGAAAAAGCGTTTTCTCCAATAAAAATGAGAATTGCGAGGAAACTTGTGAAGGAGGTTGATATTGTTGAAGTTTCTTTTATGAAGCTTTCAGAAGGTCCAAGGGAACTTAGAGCACATAAAACCCTAGTGAGGGGTTACAGATAATTTTGGTCTCACTGAATGTTAGAGGAGTTGGGGGTGCTCCACAATTATTATCCCTTAAAAGGTTGATTGAATTGGTAAACCCATATGTTTTCTTAGTACATGAAACTATGTTTTGTGAGAAAAAAGCGAGAGAGATGTTATCTAAACTACTTCCTGAATGGAATTTTTATGCGGTGGATTCTATTGGTCTATTAGTGGGACTTTTTTCTATGTGGAAACCTAAAAATCTAATTTTGATGCTTTTCTAACTCCTGTAGGAATCCTGTTAGATGGTTTTGCAAAGGTTCTCAAGAAGAACCTGAAGCTGCCCTATGGAAATAGACAATTGTTCCAGGACAATTTGAAGTTGGATGGTATTCTAAAGGAGGCTGACTTAATTTTGGGAGGAGATTTGAATTTAATTGTTTCTACGAGGGAAATTTGGGGCCATTCCTCAAGTAGGGACCCAATGGGTTCCTTCCTTAATCAATTATTTCAGGATGAAGGGCTAATATATGTTGAACCAATTAATCTCTTACCAACTTGGAGGAATGGGAGAGGGGATGAGGATTATATTGCAAAGAGTTTTGATTGCTATTTAATTAGTGAAAAGCTAGTGGATGTGGGTCTCAGATATCGGTTATAGGTTGTGGGTGGTAAATGTTAAAGTTTATGATCATATGTCTGTGTTTTTACAACTTGATAAAGAGTAGGAAAAAATAAAGTTTCATTTTAAATTTAATTCGGTTTTGTTAACTCAACCAAACTTTGTGAATCTAGTTAATTTCTTACTCAACCAAACTTTGTGAATCTAGTTAATTTCTTTATAGCTCACTTCTCCAATGCATTTACTTGTTCAAAAATTAAAACTGTTGAAATCTTGGGAGCAAAATAAGAAAATAAAATGTAAAGAGGAATTAGTCCAGCTGGAAGTGGACTTGGAAAATATGTACTCTGCACTTCTCGGGGTTTTGAGAGGGATACTAATAAGGTTTTGGTTGCAGAGAAAGATAGAAGGAAACTGGAATTGTTAAAGCATGAGGAGAAGACTTGGAAACAAAAAAATAGAGTTATCTAGCTTGCTTCTAGAGAGAGGAATACAATTTTTTTTCACACCTATGCCAACTTTTTTTCACTCCTATGCCAACTTTAGAAGATACAATAATGCTATTTGGGATATCATAAAGGAAGATGAATATTTAGCTACTAGTCAAAGGAATTAGAAGAGTAAGATGTTGTGTACTTTAACAATAACTAACTTTAAAGAATAGGAGAATCTCTTTATTGTCCTGGAAGTTATACAAGCTTAACCTATGGTTTTTTCTTTGAAAAAAGGAAAGATAATTGTTGATCTTGTTCAACTATCATAGGTGTTGGATACTTTGATAGGTGTTGGATACTTTGAGAGGTTTTGCTGCTTCAAAAAAATCATGGGCTGGATGGATGGAATTTTGAATTTACATATTATGCATTAAATAAAGAAATTAAAATAATTCATTCTCACATTATGTTAAACATAAAAAATTAAAGAAAAAATTGGAGAGATAGTTCGATAACGATGGAAGATATATGAACCCCTCGTTTCAATATATTAAAACTTAATCTAATCTCTAAGATAGACCATTACAAATGATTCTTAAACCTTTATCTTATAACACACATAAATTAATAAAACTCATAACTTTAATTGGCCTTTTAACATAAGGGAGGTAGTCTTATAACATACAGCCATCTAAACCGAGGAGAAGTGCTTTTTCCCAATCTGAAGCACTTTGTCTCTGCCCAATGGCATGAAGTGCTAAAAGACGGAGGAAGTGCTTTTTCTACTGTGAAGCACCTTCTTTCTCTCTGCCCAATAATAGAAATGAAACATTGACATTCAGCTACAGAAATGAAACATTGATAAAGGAAACATGCACAGCTACAGAAATGAAGCATTGATAAATATATACCGAAAGGAAACATGCAAAAATAAATGGACACAAGTAAAATGAAGCAATCATGATTTACAATAATGGTGCTATTAATTAAGGACGTTAGTAACAGGAACACAGGGTTCATAAGATAGATCTACCTCATATTATAACTCATACATCGTCTGGTATACAATACTATCAAATCATGGATAAAGAATAGGTAACCTGCATCCCCAGGCCTGGAATTTCAAACCTCAGGATGCAGATTACTCATTCATAGTCCCCGGAGAAAATATAGCTTGCAGCCTCTATCCAGTACCCATATGTTTGGTATGCTGGTGGAAGTATTTATATTAATACCAGCAGAACTAAGGAACAAGGATGCCACGAAAAAAACATCCGAATATAGGGTGAAGATAGGTGCGTTTAAGGAGGAAGATGCTTCGATGTTTTTGTTCCTTTCGATCGGTCTCCTTATATATTCTATTAGATATTTCTAACTCCCGCCCCAGACAGGCAGTACAATCCAGATGATTGAGTTTTATACAAAGGTTTTAGTGAGATTATAAAAATACTTAAATATCCACCTTACCCGAACTGCAAAATGCACCATGCTTTTTCATTCAATGCAAACATTGTTGAGATTATAATACAAAATGGTGGAAGACAAGAAGCCCCGATATGCTTTCCTGATAGGTGATATCGCTGCTGGAATGCTCTAAACCTGATATACAAGTTGCAAATTTGTATAAGCTTTGTTTATTTATCATTCTCCTTCTCATTTTTTTGCCATTCGCGCTCTCCAATATATTTCTCCATTTATTATTTATATATAATAATTTTGAACAATTGATCTTGATTATACATATGATTATAAACACACATTAACAACCATTATACGTAGAAAAATAGTAGATAAATAATGACCCATAAAATATTTTAAGAAAATGAGATTTAATTAGACTACAAGATAATATTCCAATTCAAAAGCTAAGTAAGACATATAATGTAATTGTATTTTAAGAAAATACAATCAAAAGAATATTGATATTACATTTGATATTAACAATTTATAATTGTAATATATTATATAAGAGCATTGATAAATGTTTTTTAAGAAAATACAATCAAAAGAGTATTGATATTACACTTCATATTGACAATTTATAGTTGTAGTTTTGGATAAACAAATAATATCATAAGAGTATATTACATAAGAGTTGATAAAAGATTGAGACAATAATCCTAATCACATGTTCATTTTCAAGAAAATATGAAAGTGTATTCTACCATCCTGAGTTTCAGTAAGGAAGAATAATATGAAAGTGCAGACTACTATCCTCACTTCCCATAAGAAAGAATTTGATAGAATATAAATGTAACATCAAGGAATAATCATGAGATATGGTATTCTCAAATACCAACAACCATAAATTGTCAAGTGACACCAATGCATGGAATTCATGAAAAATGAAGTATCACATCAAAATCCAAAAATGAATGCAAAGTAAGAATAAAATATGGATGGATGGATAATCAACACTTCAAAAAGAAGAAAACAATACGAATAAATCCTTTTACTTGGTTTCCTTACATGTAAAACCCTTATATACAAAGATTTAAAACCCTTATATACAAAGATTTAAAGGCAAAGTTTTTCAAAGGGTGGAAGTGATCTTGCATGAACAATGAATGAGAATTATTTAATATAAGAGATAAATATATAGTGATTATTGTATGCATTATATTATGACTATTATATTGAGATGTATTTTGGTTGTTTAGTTCCTTTCTTAATATCTAAGAAATTATTGTGTAATTCAACATTAATAATACTTTTGGTAGATATGTTCCACATGTATATCTGATCTACTCTATATGTACTGAGGTTTATCATGCTTTATTGTATATTGAGTTCATAAGAACTAGATAAATGACCATACATGTTCATATTTATTTTTAATTATTTTTATTGAAAGTATTATTTTTAATGTATCCATACACTGTTTTATGTTGATCATTCTCGGTCTTGTGTTTTTATTGAATCTAATGAAATATTTTCCTCCAAAACTTACTGATTATTTTTCTTTCGGTATAAGAGCTAGGAAAGATGAGTTTGTTCCTCCTCCTATCTTGCTACAGTTCTGAGATTCCCTGATCGGTTTTATAAGGTCGTTTTTATAACATCCCAAAATTTTTGATAAAATTTTTGGTCCGGATGCCTTATCTGGGCTCATCTGGTCGAGGGCCTCTTTTATTTCTTGTTGGTTTACCTCCTTTACCAATTTGTTTTTGGCATCTTCTTAAATGACGTTCGGAAGTAGAGAGAGAGGGTAGGATTTTGAGTCCATTAAGGACATTAGAGTCTCCGTGTAAAGAGTTTCAAAGGCTTCTGTCGTAGCTACATTTATGCCTTCAAAGTCTGATATAATTTTGTCTTCAACATGAATTTCATTGACTATCTTGAACTGCTTTATTGCCTCAGCTTGTTTGTGGAAGTAACTGGTGTTTTTGTCTCTTGCTTCTAGCCAGAGGCTTCTGGATTTATGTTGATAGTAGCTCTCCTCCTCTCTACAAGCTTGATGCCATTTCCTTTGGATGTGGTCTTCTTGTTGCAGAGTTTCTTGAGTTGTCTCTTGTTCTTCAATTTCTAGCTGGTGCTTTTCAAGTTGTTTTTGGGCTTCTTGACGTTTAATAATTGGATTCTTTTGGGGTTTTTCCCAGGATTGGAGAGCTACCTTAAGCCTCATGTGTTTTTCTTCCCAAACAAAAAAAGTTGATCCTATAACTTTAGCATTCCAGACTTTGGTAACGAAGTCCTAGAATCCTTCATATTGTACCCAGGTTGGGCTAAATTTGAATGGGAGTGGCCCAATATTTATTTCATGCGAAACCTCTAACAAGATTGGCTTATTATATGACACACTGTGCAAAAGGATAAAATTTGATGGCATGAGGCCTAAGAGCATAAAGGAGATTTGGATTCAAAACCTGTCTAGCCTGACTGCAATATGCCCCAGTCCTACTCTCTTGTTTGACCACGTGTATTTCCCCTCAGTTGGCTTGGCATCCTCCATCTACCATTCTGACATGATTTTTTATACCCATTCGTGTGGTGGGTCTTGCACAATGGATCCACCTTTTTTCTCGACCGCAGCTAGTGTCACATTGAGGCCCCCCCCCAATAATGATGTTTTCTAGGTCATTTGAGACTAGAATATCTTTAATTGAATCCCAACAGTTCCTTTTTTCATTCAATAAGACCGGGACATAGAGGTTGAAAAGACTTACCAGCTGACCCATTTCTTTGTGTAACAAACTAGTGTAGATCCAATGCATACATGTTCCAGTTCTGATTAGGTCAAATATCATGGTGTCCTAGTGGGTTCCAACACCTCCTGAGGCACCTCTTGCACTTATTGCTATTCCTTGGATTTATTTTCATAGGGATTTTTTTGCTTGGAGGAAGTCTTGTTCCTCCATCTTGGTCTCCTAGATTAGAAAGATCTCGATCTTTGACATTTTGATTATATCCTTGGGGGATTCTTCCTTTATTCTATTTTTGAAACCACTACAATTCCAGGAGGTTAGCCTCATGATTTACTTGGGGGGGGGATATGGGCTCCTTGACGAGCCCTGGAGTGTTTCCATGTCGTCCTGACATTGATCAACTATCTGATTGTTGGTTGGGAGCCACTGAGGATGTCTTTGTATGTCTCATTTTCTCTTTCTTATTTCTTGGATTTCCTTCCTCTGCCTTCTTTTTTAGGAGTGACAATTGAGTCACTAGCGCCCTCATAGGCATTTTCCGAGGAGACCTCTCTTGATTCCACATATGGGCCTCCCTCCTTCTTAGTGACAGTATTTCCCTGCCCCTCTTCCCTTTCGGCCCCTGGCTTCTCTCGGGTTCCTGGGGGTATCTTTTCTTGTGTTTTTTTTTTCAATTAGTTGGGCTTCCTTTGGCTCTTCAATGACTATTTTCTCTTGGGTTTCTTGTTCTAGTACTCTGAAACTATTATCTTTCATTGCTTCTGGCAAATTTCCTTGCTTCTTGGAATGTGCAGGGATTGTATTTTCATTTCGCGGTCCTTTAGCCTTGGATGGTGCTCTCCCTTTTGTGGGTTGTTGCGAGCCTTCTCCATATTCCTTCTCCTTGCTTGGGTTTTTAGGGAAATTTTGTTGAAAGTGGTTGTATTCATGTCATCCCCTGCATTTGAATGGTAGTTGTTTGTAGTCAAGCTTCTGGTAGTGCTGCTATTCTCCAAATTTTAACTTGATTTCCTTAGGAAGGCCGACCTCTAGATACACTTCCACATAGATGTGAATGCAAGAGTATTGGTCTTTGGGGTCTTATCTGTCAATATATTTCCCTAGCCCATTCCCTATTTCTTGGAGAGAACTGGGGTTCCAACAATGGATCGAGAGATTGGGTAGCCTGACCCAGACTGGGACATCCTTGGGCACTTCCACTATAGGATCGAAGCTTGGCGTCCAACGATTCAAGTATAGCACTTGAGTTCCCATAAAACATGGGTCATTCCTGAAGAGGAGATCTATGTCTTCTTGAGAGATGAATTCGAAGATGAAGAATCCTCTTCCCACTACATAACAAGTTATGTTGTTTTGGATTAAGAGACGTGAGTTCCTTTGGATCCAGTTATTTGTAGATATGGTTGACGATGAAAGGCCCATGAATTTCCCTACCAATCCACAATTGGACAAAGAGATTTCTACCCGCATAAGCTGATCCAAAGGTAATTCAATCCCAGGGATCGAATCGAGTTTCTTAATGAAGCTAGGGGAAGCAGTTGGGGGAAGCTTCTTGCCTTAGGTGGCCAGGAGCTTGTGGAAGGAGGCTTCAGTTGAAGGAGGGGATGGGGGCTCCCCTCCTCCCGAGGATACCATTGCTACAACTGAGATGATTCAGATCTGGAACCTTAGGGAATCCTCAAAGAAACATTTTTTTTCCAGACATCTCATGATACTTCTACTGTTAGAAGTAAATTTTCTCACCATTAAGTTATTCATTAAATGTTCTAAAACAATTTATATTGCAAATTAATAATGAAGAGAAATCAATTATTATAATTTTTCATTTTCAATATAATAAACTTTTAATATAAATAAACATCACATTTTAAATTTTAACTTATATTTTGTTAAGAAGATGATTGTTTTCTTATTTTAAGAATATCAAATTTCTTCTTTCAACACTCATTCATTAATAATAAACTAATAAAATTGATTATAATAATAAAACTCTATACTTTTTCCAATTCACTATATTTTATCTAAACAATAATATTTAAATCTTCAAATTTTGATGCTTTTCTCTAAATCCAAAATTTATTCTAAAAACTTAATACTACCTTGATAAATCATTC
>ML781078.1:263138-280482 GCA_009831015.1 Picea engelmannii
TATATATATATATATCCTCTTTAAATTTTTAATGACAATTTTAATGTCTTTGAAATGTTCCCACACAAATATTTTGATGTCTTTGAAGTGTATTTTAATGTGTTACAATCTTATATCCTTTATTAACATTCTAAAAACACATATTATGGTAATACATATTTATGTTTTATTTACCATATTCCAGACATATAACCATCCAATTTAGTTTTTCTTTAATATTATTATTTTCAAAATTTTACATATATTGCTATATATATAGTTAACAAAAAATTACAATACCATCTAATTTGATTTTTCTTTAATATTGCTATTTTCAAAATTATAATTATATATATATATAACCAAAAACTTACAATATAAATATTTATGTAAATTGATGAATTTGAAATGAACATTAAATTTAATATAAAAAAAATAAAAAAACCAATATTTAAATGGATTTTTGCAATGCTGATATTTTTTTAAACATAAACTTGATGTTCACATAAACTTGATATGTAACACTTGACACCAACATTTTCCACAGGTTCTGATAACATAAATAAAATGATAAAAAAAATATTAATATCTAAAAAAAATAGAGTACAAAACAAAAGTATATATGTATAAAACTAAGAATTTGTATGACTTTTTATTTATAAAAATCAAATTATATAAAAATATATATAACGATTCTTTCAACATTTTAATTTTAATTTATTAATTAATGTTACTTAAACTAAAGTCTTTTCTATCCAAGTTGAAAAAGCAGTTTTTAACATATTTTTTTCTATATATTTAGATATAACAAAGAAATTAAAATTATTTTTTCTCATTCTATTAAACATCTAAAAAAATGGAGAGATAGTTCGATAAGGATGGAAGAAATATAAATCCCTCGTTTCAATATATTAAAACTTATTCTAATCTATAGAACATTACAAATGATTCTTAAACCTTTATCTTATAACACATAAACTAATAAAACTCATAACTAAAATTGGCCTTATATCAATATATTAAAACTTATTCTAATCTATAGAACATTACAAATGATTCTTAAACCTTTATCTTATAACACATAAACTAATAAAACTCATAACTAAAATTGGCCTTTAAACATAAGGGAGGTAGTCTTATAACATACAGCCATCTCAACCAAGGAGAAGCTCTTTTTTCCAATCTGAAGCACCTTCTCTCTGCCCAATGCCATGAAGTGCTAAAAGACGGAGGAAGCGTTTTTTCTACTCTGAAGCACCTTCTTTCTCTCTGCCACATGGACATTCAGCTACAGAAATCAAACATTGATAAAGGAACATGCACAGCTACAGAAATGAAGCATTGATAAACATATACCGAAAGGAAACATGCAAAACTAAATAGACATAAGTAAAATGAAGCAATCATAATTAACAATAATGGTGCTATTAACTAAGGACGTTCGTAACAGAAATACTTACAGGAACACAAGGATCATAAGATTATCTACCTCATATTATAACTCATACATCGTCTGGTATCAAATCATGGATAAAGAAAAGGTAACCTGCATCCCCAGATTCTGGAATGACTTATAGCTTGCAGCCTCTATCCAGTACCCATATGTTAATACCAGCAGAAGTAAGGAACAGGGATGGCACGAAAAAAAACATTCGAATAAGGAGGAAGATGCTTCGATGTTTTTGTTCCTTTATCGGTGCTACTTTCTGTCATTTTTAAAGCATCAAATTTTCCTTTCGACCGGCCTCCTTATATATTCTATTCGATATTTGTAGCTCCCGCCCCAGACAGGCAGTACATAGGCAGTACAATCCAGATGATTGAGTTTTATACAAAGGTTTTAGTGAGATTATAAAAATACTTAAATATCCACCTTACCGAACTGCAAAAAGCACCATGCTTCTTCTTTCAATGCAAACATTGTTTAGATTGTAATACAAATTGGTGTACCGAACTGCAAAAAGCACCATGCTTCTTCTTTCAATGCAAACATTGTTTAGATTGTAATACAAATTGGTGGAAGACAAGAAGCCTCGTAGAGGTAAAATATACTAATGGATGTGCTATTCTGATAGGTGATATCGCTACTGGAATGCTCTAAACCTGATATAGAAGTTGCAAATTTGTATAAGCTTTGTTTATTTATCCTTCTCCTTCTGATTTTTTGCCATTCGCGCTCTCCAATATATTTCTCGATTTATGTTAAACACTTTATGCTTAAGTAGTCTCCTTCCATCTTTTCATTTATTATTTATATATATTAATTTTGAACAATTAATCTAAGTAAACCCTCATTTATATTCGACTATCTTGACTAGCTTGTTTTTATTATATAAAAGGCATAACAATGGAGTAGAAGTGGATGGCCTCCATGGTTAAAATATTAAGGGAAGTGTTATTCGATATTGATTTTGATGATCATAAACAAATTGAACTATGATAAAATATGCAATATTAATATTAAGGGAAGTGTTATTTAATATTGATTTTGATGATCATAAACAAATTGAACTATGATAAAATATGTAATATTAAGGGAAGTGTTATTCGATATTGATTTTGATGATCATAAACAAATTGAACTATGATAATATATGTAAAAGTAAAAATTGAACTATCATATAACTTACTACTTTGTCTAGATTTTAACTATTCATTTTTTTTATGGAAGATAATACTTCTTTTTACTTTATCATCCATAAATTCCTAGAGTAAGTACTAAAAGTAGCTAAGAAATCTACTATTGTGTTAAAAGAGGATTGAGAAAGGGAGACAAAAGAGCATCTATAATTTCTCAAAGAACAACTACACTTAATGTGAACAAAATCGTATTTTTGCAAAGTATAATTATCGTGACCATTTTGTTTAAGAAATACACAACTAACATCAAATAGTCATTACCCATACTTATCATCAATAAACCTTTAAGGAAGGGCATTGAAATTGATTCACATTAGGTGTGAAAACAAATTGTATGTTCCCAAACTATGATGTAAAAATTTAATATGTTATAAAGGTAATAAATTCTCAATAACTTTTGTACAACTTTTTTCTTCCTTGTCCAGTAGAAATATCTCTATGAATTTATAGTCATTCTTTGTTAGGATATTTAGACACTTAGGAATTAGTTAATATCATCTTAATCTAATGTGTCGTTAGGTAAATGTGTGTTTATTAGTGTGTTTCTTTAGTATGCATTCATATGCATCTGTAGTGAGGTAATCTAATAGTGGCAATATGTTCCCAACATAGAGAGAGCTAACAACTCATATCCTCCTCTATTTTAACAACTACATTGATCTATGTCCTAATACTAGATTTTTCCATGAACTCTATTTAAAGAGAATGGAGGGTCATATACCAATGATCGATTGTGAGAAACTCTATTTTAAATCTCTCTGTAATATTTTTTTTTGCATTAATAAATTTCTCCAAGTGTCCATGATGGTTGGGGACGTGGATGTTTCCCCACATGGTTTTACCATGTCAAATCATCGTTGTGTTGATCTTTGATCTGACTATGTGAGTGGTTACTAAAGTTGTTCATCCTCTGTTGAAATACATGTATTGTTGAACATGGTATCAGAGGGCATTTGAATACCTGCCCCGGTTGTAGATCAAGATCATGAATCTATATTGCCACATCTCCATTTTTGTCATTTTCTCTCATTTGTTGGATTATAAGATTGTTCCATTACGTCCGGAGAACTGATTTCAGTTAGGAACACCTTTTGTTTCACTCAAAAAGTTTTTTTCTCAAGATACAACCATTTCAATCGGATCTGTGGGTATAAAGCCTGAATATGCCCTTTTAATTTTTTACATAGATAATATTTCTGTTTTATTTCAAATTTTTTTTTTTTTTTAATTTTTGGGTTGCTATTTATGTATGATAATTTCCATGTGTTATGTGTGATCTCGACAAATCAGAAACAGAGTGGAAAGGGTTTTTATGTCTCCATGTGCTCTTTTTTGTGCTCTATGTGATCTTGGTAAATCATAAACATAAGGAAAACTTGCATTTTCTAGGTAATCTAACCGAGATATAACCCGTGTTTCCACTGAGAGGATAATTTGTTTTCTTTTGTTAAAAACATTTTTTATGAGCACGCTCTCCAAGATCATCTTAAACAACAACAACAACACCCTCAATCATCATTCTTAACAATATAATGTGTTTCAACTTTAACAACGAAAGCAACAACAACAACAACCCCAATCCTCCATCTTAATAATATAATGTGTTTTGCACTATCTAACTTGCTTAAAAATGTTTTATTAAGTAAGAGGTATTGAGTTCAAGTATTTTTTTGTTACATTTTAAGTTATTTATTTTTCATGCAACTTTCATTTATAAAGTTATTTCATTGTAAAAGTGATCCATGTTTAATCTATAAAACTGGGTCACTTTGAATAAGATTTTTTTTTGTAAAAGTGAGGTTATTAGAAGGAGGTGAATAACCATATGGACCAAATTCTACTTTCCATGTGGATTCTTGGTTATTTTTTGTGCATTTTTTCAAAAGGGCATAACTTTCGCATCCAAAGTCCGTTTTGAGTGTTTTTTTTTAAACAACCTAGATGTTTTCAAGATATTTTTATCTATACCATCAATTTCATCTTTTTTTGCATATTTTGATATGACATCTTCGAGTGATATTTTTCTTACCAATACCAACTAATTCTCATGGAAATCTCATATGGAGGATGTATTAAGAAGTAAAAGACTATATCGGATTACCTTGGGAAAAGAACTAGAACCCACTGATAATGAAAATATAGTCAAATGGGATTATAAGAGTGATGAAGCATGTGGACTAATCAAAATGTCTATATTAACTCGATAATTTTGAAGAAGTGTTTTATTTTCCATTTTTAATTATTACATAATCTTATTGATACAATCAACCCAAACTATATATTTATGAGCTTCTTCAAAAGAATGAGGCTCTCCGATAATTAACACTTGAGACAAAATAACCTAGTCTTCATGCATGATTGGTATGCTTCTCTCCTTTGTTTCCTTCGTTTCCACAATTTTCTAGATTGTCCAGAACTCCTTCACCATAATCTTCATCAAAAGAGCATGCACTTATTCCTATTTGGTTTTAACAAAATCATGGATTTCAAAACATTTGAGAGTTCACATGGTTATATAATTTATAATCATGTGTATTTTGTATTATTCAATAAAAAGATTTTTAATTAAAAAAATTAAATATAAAAAGATTTTTAATTAAAAAATTTAAATATAAAAAAATTATATATTAAAAGACTTTTAACTAAAATATTTTGATTATTAGTCTAATCATAACTATTTTTTTTTTCATAAAATGTAAGGAAAATGTAAAAATTCTAGAAGACTTGTTTTTTAAAAACACAACTATATTAACTAGCTCACCATATACCCTTTTTGTTGTGTATTATAGGGAACTATTATTTCTCTTCTTATCCCATTGTCATCACAATATTTCACAAGCATTTGATGTAAGTATTTAGAAAATCATTGCACACAAAAAAACTTGTTCTACTTATTTTTTATTATTCAACTAAATAACGCATTAAACATGATTTTCCCCCAATTAAACAACTACACACATAAATATGATCTAATAGTTGGATATAATATCTCACAAAAATCTATATCTAATAACATTCTCAAGAATAGAATCTCACACTAAACACAAGACAAGTAGCGGTTAGTTAGTCCAACACCCTCCCTTACTGAGTACTTGGATTTGATATCTCATCTTTTTTATCTCTATCTAGTATAGTCTTCATCAACATCTCTATTGATGCAGGAGAATCCTTAGGCTGGGACAATCCGCATCACCCAAAAATATTTCTATTCTGCAAATTATGCAATAAGTCGAATAAGGATTGTGTTAGTGATCCATTTTATTTAGTCATTTTTCTATGAATACAAATGAATGTTACTCATGCAAATACTCTTGTGTATGTTGAAATGCGTGTTGAAACTCGTGCTAAAAATCATGTTGAAACACGTGCTGAAACTCCTGTGTATGGTGAAATTTTATAAGTGTCGCAATGTTTCTTCATTTTCAACACTGTGACTGCACATGTTTGACTTCGTCATCCTGATATTATTCATGATGACTTGCATCCACATGGTAGCAACGTTCCTATGCCCAACATAAGTTTGTTAACGCCAAGAAGAAGAAATTCCAGGTAGTTTTGGTAATTGTATGTTCTTGGAAATAGAAGGAGAATTGATTCAGAGGCGAAGGGAGGAGTTTAAAGAAGCATGGATGCAATGGAGAAGGGGTTGGTGAACCATGAATTAGGGGAATTGTGGAAATAGGACTGGAGAGAAGGATTCCATGTTGGGCAAGAAAGAAGGAAGGGAGAAACATAGTTTGAGCCCACACACGCATACCATTACCCTATGAGTGATTTTTTAGTGGTTTTTCTCTACACAAGCAACCATTAAAGATAGTCCTATAGCCTAGGCAAGATGTAATGTAAACTGTGTTATCTGCATTGAATCAATAAAGGAATGGTGTTGCATTTTGTGGGTTTTTTAGTGCTTAAGTTTCAAATTGATTTCCTTATTATTTCACAACTGTATATCTATTTTTTTCCACTATGTATTTTGTAGTAGGGTTCATGTTGTAATTGTTTGTGTGTTTCAGTTCGACCCTTTGTGCATCAAGGTATTAGAGAAAGTACACTCTTATATTATTACGTGAGTGTTCTTGTAATGGGTAGAGAATACGTTGATTCTAGTGGTGTTTCAGCCAAAATGTTGAAGAACAAGTAGGTGTCTCAGCGTATGGATGGAGGCTGTGGAGGGTAGATAGGATTTGAAATACCAAGAGACTTGGAAGATTTACGCCCAGAATGAGAGGAGCAACATGTGGAGGTGGAAGAAATCTATAAATTTAAAAGTTACAGAGAAGAATAAAGGAGTTATAACACATAAGATATGGATATGTTGAGACAGATTCAGACTCTGAATACGAGAGTGAGATTGAACAAAACACTGAGGATGTAGACCCAGCAGAGCATTTGATATCCTATTTGAGTAGCAAAGGTAGTGTGAAGGTTAATTTTTCATGCTATGATGGAATATTTAAGGATACAACTCTTTTATAATGGATATGAGAGCTCAAGACATATTTTGAATGTGAGAATGTTCATGATCCAAACCAAGTTCAATTTTCTATCGCAAATTTGAAAGGACATACTTCCCTTTGGTGGGACATCTTGTAGAAATATAGAGTTGATAATAAGAGGGAAATATCAAGAATTGGAAGAATATGGTGAGTAATATTAAGGAAAATTTCTTACCTGTGTATTACCAACAAAATGTGTGTAGACAAGTGCATAATCTGAGGAAAAAATATACTCACATGCGTTAGTACACTGAAGATTTTTTTTAGGTTTTCACTTAAATCAGGCATTAAGGAGCTAGAGTATCAACGTGTGGATAGATACATGAATGGAATAAAGTATACAATCTAGGATGAGATGAGTACGCATTATTTTCATACTGTAGTTGAATTTTACCAAGTTTCCCTGAAGGTGGAGGAGAAAGTTGACAAGAAAACCCAACAAAATTTAAGGGGAAGAGGTCCACGAGAAACAGACATAACAAACATTGCTAAGGAAAATGGAAAGGAAGAGGAATCAACAAGTAGCCAAAGTTCCATAGGAAATGGAGCTAGTAGAGGTAGAGGATTCAGAAGAGGAAAGGAAAAGTTTGTAATTACTTGTTATAGATGTGGAGTTGAACGTCACAAAGCCTTGGAATGCCCAGAAAAGTATGGTCTTAGTAAAAGAGGTGATGTTAGAATGCAGTTTACCATGGTAGGTGATGAATAAGTGGTTGGTTAATATGTGGTTGTGCTTCCACACAAAGAAGTTGAGAAATGAATGTTTCGAAGAATTTTACTTAAACCAGAACAAAAGTTAATAGAATAACCTAAACCGAGAAAAAGAGTGTTTAAGACCATATGCAAAGTCAAAGAAAAATGTTGTAACTTGATTATTGATGGAGGAAGTACAAAAAACTTGTTTTCTACCAAAGTGAAGAGGAAGAGAAATCTGAAATTTGAAACACATCCCAATCCTTATCAAGTTTTGTGGTTGTGAAAAGGCCAATAGGCGACGATGACTGGCCGATGTTTGTTAAAATTTCAGATTGGAGATTTTAAAGAGCAAGTGTTATGTGCCGTAGTAAAAATGGATGTGTGTCATATTCTAATTGGGATACCATGGATGTTTGACCAAAAGGTGTTCCATGATGGAAGATAAAATTCATATGAATTTACTCAAAATGGGCAATGTTATAAGTTGAAACCAATGCATGAAGATGGTGGGAGTAGCAAATATAGTTGCAACATGGACGTGAGTAGCAATAAGAATTGCATTATGTTGTGTTCATCCAAATATTTCATGGAGGAGAAGAAATAGAATTTGTATTGTTTGGTTGTAGTGCCAAAGAATGTTCAAGAGGATGAAATGAGGAGTTATGTACTAGCATAAATCTAATGCATGTTGGAATATTTAAAACAAATTGTTGTAGAGGAATTACCCACAGGGTTACCTCCTTTGTATAGTATATCACACGATATAAATATGATCCCATGATCGAATTTCCCAAATAAAGTGCCTTATCGAATGACTCCATAAAAGAGTGAAGAAGTGAATCGAACAATGCAGGAATTGCTTGACCGAGGATTGATTCACGAGAGCTTGAGCCCTTGCGTAGTACCAATAATATTCACACCTGATAAGATAGGGGAATGGAGAATGTGTAATCATTCACGTGCTATAAAAAAGATCACTATCAAGTATTGGTTTCCATTTCCCAGAATGGATGACCTTATGGATTTATTGATTGGTTCAAAATATTTTACAAAAAATGATTTGAAGAGTGGTTACCAACAAATTCGAATCAGATAAGGTGACAAATGGAATATTGCATTCAATGCAAAATATGGATTTTTTTAATGGTTAGTGAAGTCGTTCGGGTTAACTAATGCGCCCAACACATTCATGATATTGATGAACAAAGTATTGAAACCATTTTTGTGTAAGTTCATGGTTGTATATTTGGATGATATACTGACTTTTAGAAAGATTAGACTAAATCATATTGAGCATGTGAGGGTATTACTACAATTCTTGAAGGAAGAGAAACTATTAATAAACCCGAAGAAGTGTAGATTCATGCAACGAGAATTGGTGTACCTGGGTTTAATAATTTCAAAAGAAGGACTTAAATTGGATCCTAAGAATGTGAAGGCTATTATTGACTATTCAACACCAAGATGCATATTCGATGTGAGGAGCTTCCATGGATTGGTAGGATTCTACCAAAATTTCATTAGAATCTTTAGCCAAATATGTGCACCTCTTATAGAATGTATGAAGAAAAGAGTATTCGAGTGGACTATACCATCAACGAAGTCATTTGAAGAATTGAAGAAAAGTTAACAACGCAACCAATATTAACATTACCATATTTTAACAATGTTTCAGGTTGATTGTGATGCTAGTGGAACAACAATTGGAGCAGTTCTAAGTCAAGAAGGAAGACCCATTTCTCTTTTCAGTGAGAATTTGAGCTATTCCAAAAAAAAGTACTATGTTTATGATCAATAATTTTATGCTATTGTGAAATCCTTGAAGAAATGGAGACATTATCTACTGTCGAAGGAGTTTGTCTTGTTCATAGATCAAAAAGCTCTGCAGTACATTAACAACCAAGGTAATTTGAATAAAAAACATGCTAAATGTGTAAAATTCTTGCGAAGCTATTTTTGTGCAGAAGCACAGGTCCAGGAAGTCTAATAAGGTAGATGACACATTAAGTCAGAGGACAACGTTACTTAATAATATGTAGGTAGAAGTGGTAAGTCTGAATTGTCTAAAGACATTTTATAAAGAAGATGTAGATATCTCAGAAGATTGGAAGGTGTGTACGGAGTCTTGGAGTTTAGAGACAAGACCGTATCTAGATTACCATATCCAAGAAGGTTTTTTTGTTTAAAAACAAACAATTGTGTATTCCCAAAAGTTCCATATGGTTGAATCTCATTAAATAATTTCATATTGGTGGTTTAGGAGGACATTTTGGGATTGATAAAACCATATCCTTGGTGAAAGAGAGATAATTTTGGCCCAACATTAATAAATATGTCCGAAATTTTGTTGATGGTTTTAGGATATGTCAACTAGAAAAAGGAAAAAGTAAGAATATGAGACTCTATACTCCATTTCTAGTACCCAAAGGACCTTGGGAGGATATCAGTATGGATTTTGTCATAGGATTGTCTATGAAATAGAGAAAACATGACTCAACAGTGGTAGTTGTGGATAGATTTTAAAAAATGGAACACTTCATAGCATGTAAGAAGACTACTCATGCTAGTGAAATAGATAGATTATTTTTCAAAGAGGTGGTTAGATTTCATGGATTACCACGGAGAATTAATTCAGATAGAGATACAATATACCTTGGGAATTTTTGGAGGACACTCTGAAAAAAAATAGGTTCACATTTCTTATGCAGCTCGGCATATCATCCTCATATGTACGGTTAGATAGAAGTAGTGAACATGAGTCTAGGAAATGTTTTCAGAGATTTAAGTGGAGAGAATCCTAATTAATGGGATTTGGCATTAGGCCAAGTTGAGTTTGATATAATGATTCGGTGAACATATCTATGAGAAAGAGTCCATTTCATATTTTTTATGGACGGTCGCCAAAAGGTGTTGTAGATTTGGTTGCATTTTGAGATTTTGAAGGAAAGAATAGTGTTGATGCAAATGATTTTGTGGACAATATGCATGAATTAAAAGAACATGTAAAGAAGAAATTGTAAACCAGCAATAAAAGTTATAAACAAAGTGCATATCAACATATGATACGGAAGGTATTCCGAGAGGGTGATTTGTTCATGGCTCACTTGTGGAAGGATCGATTTCCTTGAGGCACATATAATAAACTCAAGTACAAGAATATAGGTCCATGCCAAATTATGAAAAATATGTTTGATAATGCTTATCGGCTGGAACTTTTAGAGAAGTTAGACATATCTCCTAAATTTAATGTTGTTGACTTCTATGTGTTTCATGAATGGGAAAAAATATTATATGAAGGTACCCTCAATGAATGGGAACATCATCTACCAATTAAGTCATAGGATCAAATTGAATAAATCCTGGCTACACGAGTTTGTAAGAAGACTTTCCAGAAGGAGTACATGGAATATTTAATCAACTACAAGAATAGAGGGGAAGAGGATGCATCTTGGGTGACTGAAGATAAGTTACCACGTGTGAAAAACTCTTCACCTCAACATTAATATACACATGAGTTGGATCTCATGTTTTTCTTAACAGGGGTGTCTAATCCAAGAGCATCCTTGGGCTCGGACAAGCCGCATCACCAAAAAATATTTATGTTCGTCAAATTAGGAAATAAGTTGAATAAGGATTGTGTTAGTGGTCCATTTTGTTTAATCCGTTTGATATGAATTCAAACAATTGGTACTCATGAAACTACTCTTGTGCATGCTGAAGCTCACACTGAAACTTGTGCTGAAACGCATGTTGAAACTTGTGTTGAAGCTCTTGTGTATGGTGGAAGTTTATAAGTGTCGCAATGTTTATTCATTTCAACGTTGTGACCACACACATTTGACTTCTCCACGATGGAATTTTTCATGATGAGTTGTAGCAATGTGGTAGGAATGTTCTCACACCCAACATAAGTTTGTTAACTCCAAGAAGAAGGTTAACTGTCTGGCGGTTTTGGCAATTGTCCATTCTTGGCAATAAAAGGAAAATCAATTTAGAGGCTAAGTAATGATTTTAAAGAAGCATGGACATGATGTAAAAGGGGTTGGTTAACCATTAATTAGGGGAATAGTGGAAGGCGAAATGGAGAGAAGGATTCTAGGTTGGGCGAGCACGTAGGAAGGGAAAAACAAAGTCTCAACCCACACACGTAGACCATTACCCTATGAGAAATTTTGTAGTCATTTTCAACCATGCAAGAAACCATTCAAGACATTGTTTTATCCTAGGAACGATGTAATGTAAACTTTGTTATCTGCATTGAATCAATAAAGGAATGGTGTTTCATTTTGTGGGTTTGTTAATGCTTATGTTTCCAGTAGATTTTGTTATTATCTCTGTAATGTCCCCACTTTGGGACATTATCACAGGGCAAAGACTTATGATGACCAGAGTAGCCAGATGGATGCTATAGCGAGTACAGGGGTATTTGAGAGGCATTGTGGGGTCCATCTTGCATTGATGATCATATTCCATCATTATGATCCATTCTGCACAGGTTGGCTTTGGTTTCATTGCATTTCAACAATTTCCATGATTTTGACTATTTTGAGCTATAAGTCAATGGAATTCACTGAAGAGGTCATTTTGGGCACATTACTTGGAGGAACCTTTCAGTGTAATACATGGATGATTTTAGGGGCTAAATTTCGTTCATGGGCTAATTTTCCATGGTTTTTCAAAAAATGAGATTCGCTATTTTAAAAATGTTCGCCCCAATTCTATAGGATAAAATTATTTTACCTTAAAAATCGCCAAAATTTTATAAAAACTATATAAAATCCTTAGAAATTTGAATATTTTTACAAAAATATCGCCAAACATTTATAGCTGGCATATGAAATATTAGTAAGATTCGCCAAGGTATCTACATTTTAAAATAAATTTCCATCCTTAAAATCATCCCTAGTGTAATATCTCATTGGAATCAGGAGGAGAAACACTACAGGATGGGATGGATAGAAGTGACTTTTAGTGGCTAGGGAAGCCATAAGGAGAGATAAGGAGCTTTTCAAAGGTAAGAAGGTTAATTAATTAATTAAAGTGATTTAATTAATTAATTAAATATTAATAAAATGAAAGTCACTTTGGAGGGACAAGGTGAGCCAAAAATTATAAAGGAAAGGCAAGGGCCTCTTCTCATGGATTCATGTATGTTTATCAGTTTGATATATGGTTTTAGCTAGTGAGCCCATCTCTTAGGGGTTTTGAGGGTTTTGGCTTAACAAACCCTAGAGGATGATTTGGTGGTGAAATATTCCACCTAGCTTGTCCCAAGCTTGGTCTCGGAGATGTAATACTCTCCCACACCATTCTAGTCAGATCTACATCAGTGAAATAGGTTCTACACAGCCACAGGCATAGGAAGAGGAGGAGGGTGCACCATTGGTGGTTTCCAGCAAGGGGGACGCACCATCTTTGGAGAGAGATTCACTGTACGAGATTGGAAGGGCTGTTGAGGATTCTATCACCTGGTTTTTCATTGCAGGGCCTTGGAAATTACATCTAATGCTTTCTAATATAGTTTTATGGCTTGGATTATTTCTTGAGTAGTGGGGCGAATTGAAGAAAAGGAGGGTGTTTTTGAGATCTAGATCTAGTTCATTTGAAGGGGTTACACTTCAGATATGACCCTGAGACATCACCTAGTGACTTGCAGTGTCCCTATCTATATTTATGGAGAGTTTCAAAGCATTTGGAGGCCTCCTTCAGTAGGGACGAATTATCTAGGGCTTCAGTCATCCAGTGGGGCACACCATTCAGAGGGGGATTTCATATCTACAAAGATTGAGAGGGATCTTGGAGATTCGAGCACCTGGGTTGTTCTTACCATCACCTGATCTATTAGTTGGCATATTTCTTAGGGTGATTGGACACTTTTGGCAACAAGGTCGAGTTATTAAGGGTTTCAACCCTCTATTGGAGTGTGGCATTCTTCAGCTGGAGAGTTTGGCATTCAGATCTTCTTGTATTGCTCTTCATTTCTTACTCAGCCTTTGGAGGCATCTTTTGTATTCGCGGGATCATTTTGTAGCATCTCTTATCTATTTTCTATCTTCTTGGCCATCTGTTGAGCATTCCAGATTAGCATCTTCATTGTAGCAGGTTTCTCTGTTTTATCAATAAAAAAGATTTGAGATGTTTTGGCTTGTCTATCTTATTGCATATGGTTGAGGTATGTTCCATGGTTATATATTTCTATTATTTTCTACATACACACATATAAACATATCTAAACAAATAGATCAACAAACTGTTTGACAAAATACCTCACTGAGAAGAGTTTTAAAAAGACACCAAAACAAGTGATGATCCTTGCATAATGGTTTGGGATCATTACAATTTCACAATAGTATATTTGTGTTTTTTTGTTATGTATTTTGTATCAGTGTGTTTGTTGTAACTGTTTCTATTTTTCAATTCGACCCTCCCTCCATTATCTATCCACTTCTGAAATATGAAAGACTATGTTTATTCACACAACAATTAATTCGGCCTACCACTTGACCATTGACGATACAATTTATTCTTATCATCAATGGCGTATTTTTAATGACTCACAATTATATTTTTTCTATCTTCCCAAATACATAACTCGATGTATTTTTCAGAAAAAAAAGTCTAGATACTAAATCATTCTATTGACATACTTTCATCTATCAAAATACATAGTTCTTTGTATTCACCAATTATATAGGAAATCAATCTAGATACTAAATGTATATAGAATTCAATCTTACAACATGGCCTCTTTCATCTCACAAGTACACAAACTGTAGTCACAACCTAATAGCAATGTTCTTTCCAACATACATGAATCACTCTATTAGTTAATAAACACAATCTCTTCGGTCAAGTTACCATGTTCTAAAAAGTATGAGTGTTCTTCATTGAATTCAACATCATTTATTTTTTTATCAACTAGAAATAATGTTAATACATACTTATAATCACAACAACATATGAAAACACTCAATTGCTACTGGATCCATGGAAACCTTTCCTGTTTTGAAAATGAAAATTGTGGCTTCCATTGTGGACACATAGAGATGGAAGATGAAACAACATATTTCTTATCCACACTACCACTTTGTTCTTGCAACCCTCTTGACTCGTGACTAGACTATGATAGACTTCAAGGAGATGACGACTCTTAACCTTTAATTCAAAGGTCCCCACTTTCCATTCATACATAGAAACATTGTTCCTTCGTTGTTGGCTCAGTCCTTCAAACAATTGTTGTGATGTGTGCCTCACCCTCAACAATAGATGCAATATCTCAACAAATTGAAAAACATATATTTAAACTTTCTTCCACTAAGCAAGTTTGTGTCAACCCTGGCTGCTATGACCCTTCTCAAGTGATCTACACATAGTAATATCTACTAAATTCTACAACACTTTGTACACACAAAAACAAATGATCCTCACATGATATAAACTAATCTACTCTCCTACAACAATAGATTACATCTCACATATTTCTGGGCCCTTGCATGAGGGAGTTACACCCAGAGCTAGTAGCTTTGATACCAACTTATTGTGAATTTTTTTTTTCTAAGTATCTTTCATTATTCAATGAAGAACATATTTATGCATGATGTTTTACCTCAACTACACAAGAAAATCATCACATATTATCTCAACTACACACATAAATAGGATCTAATAGTTCCATAAAATCCCTCACAATCAACTAGATCTAACAATCTCCTCAATAATAGAATCTCACAGTAAACAAAAGAAAAGTAGGAGTTAATTACTCCAACACTACATATATATTACCTCCAAGTTTAAGCAATTTTATTTAGGTTTTATGCTATTTTTACAATGCACCTCCTTCATGCATTGGACACATTATCTGCCCCAGAAGGGGATCTACAGGAGAAGGTGACCATGCTAGCCATAGTTTGGCTTCTGACCAAACTCTCCTTAGGGGCACAAATCTGAATAAGGGCACATAATTGGTTTTGGGTGACCAAACTATGGGGATACAAACCGTGATGATCTGAGAGTGGCCAAGAGGTTTTGACGATCTCATAATGATCTCCGGAAATTAGTGGGAGAAGAAAAATGCATCCATGGAAGATGATGCACTCACTTCATCCTAGAAAAGAAGAAACTAGCAAGGGCGGAAACCCTAGTTGGTGCACCCTCCCTTATGCCTTTAAAAACTAAAAGGAAACGATTTTCTCCATGAGAGAGTGGCTACATAATGGGATAATCTTGCTCTCAGAAGTGGAAGCATGGCAAACAGAGTCTCCATTAGACAACCATGAAGGATGGTGCACTGGTTATTCTTCAAAAAACCTAAAAACAAAATTGTCGTGAATGTAAATTGCAAACTCAGAAAATAAAACAACCAAGACACATAGCTTCAGAAGAAAAGGTAAGAATGCTTTATTTTAGTCATGGTTCGCCTTATATACCGAGGGAAACATTTATTTTACATATATTTAATTCATCATCAAAAGGTGAAGAAGTGTTGCACCTAGGTGATTGACTTGTGTGCCCCAGGTGGGAATTCCCCTAGGTGGTCTTCTTGGCCCAACACAAATTCTTTAATAATGGAACCTTCACCATTTTTGGGGATGGTAACAGTAAGTGAGATATTTAAATTTTAGTTTTCCACACCTTAAGTGCTAAAAATGAGAAGTTTGTATAATCATCTTTCTCTCACACTTTCAATTTTAACATTAGAATTGTTAAATACCACTAGGATGATTGAATTTATAGCCTTTTTTTTGTAAGGAAACTAAGGTTCAAAACTAGTTTAGATTGCCCTAGGTTTTGATTTCTTAAATCACATTCTATAGACAAACTAGAAAACAAAAAAAAAAACTTCAACATTATAACTACCTTTTATATCTTTGATTAAGCATCATATCTTTACAAACTTAAATTGTATGGTTATAACAAATATATATATCTATTTATATATATATTCATTCTTGGAATATAAGAATATACGTTACCGTATCCATTTGTTTTACCAAGTCTTGAAACATTTTGACATATATAACACCATAACCTTAGGTTAGAAGTAAACTTTATATGATACTTCTCATGTTAGAAGTAAACTTTCTCACCATTAAGTTATTCATTAAGTGTTCTAAAACAATTTAAATATTCTAAACCAATTTATATGGTAAATTAATAATAAAGAGAAATCAATTATTAGAATTTTTCATTTTCAATATAATAAACTTATAATATAAATAAACATGACATTTTAAATTTTATTTTGTTAAGAAGATGATTGTTTTCTTATTTTAAGAATATCAAATTTCTTCTTTCAACACTCACTCATCAATAATAAATTGATAAAATTTATTATAATAATAAAACTCTATACTTTTTCCAATTCACTATATTTTATCTAAACAATAATTTTTAAATCTTCAAACTTTGATATTTTTTTTAATCCAAAATTTATTCTAAAAACTTAATAGTACCTTGATAAATCATTCAATGTAATAAAACAAAGATAACTAAATGATATCATCTATTTTTTTTTTTATGTCAATTTTATCATT
>ML781078.1:281345-313004 GCA_009831015.1 Picea engelmannii
ATATATATATATATTAAATGATTCTTTCAACATTTTAATTTTAATTTATTAATGTTACTTTAAGTTGAAAGAGTAATTTTTAACAATTTTTTTTTACTATTTTATATATTTAGATATAACAAAAAAAATTAAAATTATTTTTTCTCGCAGTTTATTAAACATCTAAAAAAAATGGAAATATAGTTCGATAAGGATGGAAGAGATATGGAAGAGATATGAATCATCGTGTCAATATATTAAAACTTATTCTAATCTATAAGATAGACTATTACCAATGATTCTTAAACCTTTATCTTATAACACACATAAATTAATAAAACTCATAACTAAAATTGGCCTTTTAACATAAGGGAGGTAGCCTTTTAACATAAGGGAGGTAGTCTTATAACATACAACTATCTCAACCAAGGAGAAGTTTTTTTTTCCAATCTGAAGCACCTTCTCTGTGCCCAATGGCATGAAGTGCTAAAAAGACGGAGGAAGCGTTTTTTCTAATCTGAAGCACCTTGTTTTGCCGCCCAATAATAGAAATGAAACATGGACATTCAGCTACAGAAATGAAACATTGATAAAGGCAACATGCACACTTACAGAAATGAAGCATTGATAAACATATACCGAAAGGAAACATGCAAAAATAAATAGACACAAGTAAAATGAAGCAATCATAATTAACAATAACGGTTCTATTAACTAAGGACGTTAGTAACAGAAATACTTACAGGAACACAGGGATCATAAGATGATCTACCTCATATTATAACTCATACATCGTCTGGTATACAATACTATGAAATCATGGATAATGAATAGGTAACCTGCATCCCCAGGCCTGGAATTTCAAACCTCAGGATTCAGATTACACATTCATAGTCCCCGGAGAAATATAGCTTGTAGCCTCTATCCAGTACCCATATGTTTGGTATCCTGGTGGAAGTATTTATATTAATACCAGCAGAAGTAAGGAACAAGGATGGCACGAATATTTTGAATAATTTGAATATGGCAAGAATGGCCTGGAATTTTGAAAATTATAAAGGGATTGGTGATTCGTTGTGTAAATTCCTACATGTGGATTCAAAGGTTCTAACTGGAAAGGATTGCAGAGTGGAAAGAATCCTGATAGAGATAGATTTGCATAATGGTTTTCCGACGAAACTGGAAATGGAATGGAAAGGGATGTATTTTTTAGCAGAAGACAGATTATTGGGGGATCTCGTTTCACTGCTCGATCTGTAAGGAAGTGGGAAATCTGAAGAAAGTTTGTCCAGGTTCTTTTAAGGATCATTTTGAGGTCGCTCCACCGTTAGCTGAAGATTAGGATGTGAAACTAGATGCTGTCTCAAATTCGCTTAAAAAAACCGTCTCTCCCCAAGTAGGATATTCTCGAGCACAGACTAGTCCATATCGGTTCTTGGTAAGACAAAGATTTTCCCAAGCCCCTTTTTCTTCTTGCATTTTGAACGATTCTGAGTTGCTACCAGGTGCTTGTTTGAATAATTCTTGTTTTTCCTCTTCTCCCCCGTTGCTTGAGAGCTCTGTTGTTATTAATGTGCATGAAGTTTTTAAACAAGTGGTTTTCTGGTCAGGGGTTTTGGGTTTTGCGTTGGGTTCTGAAGTTGTTCATAAGGAGGTAGAGATTTCTGCTGGATGTTTTGGAGTGTACTTGGAGGGGGATGGCTATGTGGGCGAGTTAGATTTAACGAAAACAAAGGAGGTTTCTAGTCTTCTAAACGCACCAGGTATTTCTGTCTGTAAGGTTTCTTATTGTCTTTCCTCTGAACCATATCTAGTGGTGGAGAAAGGGATTTCGATCCCAGAGGTTTTGGGTCTTGCTTTTGTCGTTGGTCTGGAGAGGGTTGGCTCTCCTGCGGGTGAGGTAGTTTTATCGAAGTTAGAGGAGATTTCTGGCCTTTTAAAGGAACCACGACATTCTGTCTGTAAGGTTTCCTCTTTTCTTGTCTTTGAGCAGAACCTTTGGTGGAGAAAAGACTTACTTGCTAAGGGGTATTGGGTTTTCCTTCTGTATCTGGTTTGGAGGATGTTTTTTCACGGGATGAGGTGTCGAGAGGTCTAAGGGAAGGGGTTTTTTCGGAGGTAGAGGGTATCGAAACTCTACTAAAGGGATTTTGTCCTATGGCGGACATTAGTGAGCTAAATCCTTTGGAGCACTTTGTTTCAAAAGTTTTAGAGGAATCTTTAACTACTTTCATTCCATCCTTTAAAACACTGTTGAGTCGTACTCCTCTCCAGATCTGTTCGAGGGGGCAGTCTCTTTCTTCTTATTTATCCAATTTAAATATTTTCGATTCGGCTGAGAGAGTTGGAGCTTGAAGGAAGAAAAATGATCTTTCGGAACACAAAGGGGCTATTTTCGGAGGATTAGAAAAAGGGTTTTCTCCATTAAAAATGAGAAGTGCGAGGAAACTTGTGAAGGAGGATGATATTGTTGAAGTTTATTTTATGAAGAGTTTGGAAGGTCCAAGGGAACTTAGAGCACATAAAACCCTAGTGACGGGTTACACATAATTGTGGTCTTATTGAATGTTAGAGGAGTTGGGGGTGTTCCAAAATTATTAGCCCTTCAAAAGTTGATTGAATTGGTAAACCCATATGTTTTCTTAGTAGAGGAAACTATGTTTTGTGAGAACAAAGCGAGAGAGGTGTTATCTAAGCTACTTCCTGGATGGAATTTTTATGTGGTGGATTATATTGGGCTATTAGGGGGACTTCTTTCTGTGTGGAATCCTAAAAAATCTAATTTTGATGCTTTTCTGACTTCTACAGGAATATTGTTAGATGGTTTTGCAAAGGTTCTCAAGAAGAACCTGAAGCTGGTAAACTATGACAATCCCTATGGGAATAGACAATTGTTCCAGGACAATTTGAAGTTGGATGGTATTCAGAAGGAGGCTGACTTAATTTTGGGAGGAGATTTGAGTTTTATTGTTTCTGCGAGGGAAATTTGGGGCCATTCCTCATGTAGGGACCCAATGGGTTCCTTCCTTAATCAATTATTTCAGGATGAAGGGCTAATATATGTTGAACCAATTAATCTCTTACCAACTTGGAGGAATGGGAGAGGGGATGAGGATTATATTGCAAAGAGTTTCGATAGATATTTAATTAGTGAAAAACTAGTGGATGCAGGTCTCGGATATAGGTTGTGGGTGGTAACTGTTAAAATTTACGATCATATGCCTGTGATTTTACAACTTGATAAAGAGTAGGAAAAAATAAAGTTTCATTAGCTATTTTCTGAGGATTAGAAAAAGGGTTTTCTTCATTTCAATAAAAATGAGAAGTGCGAGAAAACTTGTGAAAAAGGATGATATTGTTGAAGTTTCTTTTATGACGCTTTCAGAAGGTCCAAGGGAACTTAGAGCACATAAAACTCTAGTGAGGAGTTACACATAATTTTGGTCTCACTGAATGTTAGAGGAGTTGGGGGTGCTCCAAAATTATTATCCCTTAAAAGGTTGATTGAATTGGTAAACCCATATGTTTATTTAGTACATGAAACTATGTTTTGTGAGAACAAAGTGAGAGAGGTGTTATATAAACTACTTACTGAATGGAATTTTTATGCAGTGGATTCTATTGGTCTATTAGTGGGACTTCTTTCTACGTGAAATCCTAAAAATCTAATTTTGATGCTTTTCTAACTCCTGTAGGAATTTTGTTAGATGGTTTTGCAAAGGTTCTCAAGCAGAACCTGAAGCTGCCCTATGGAAATAGACAATTGTTCTAGGACAATTTAAACTTGAATTGTATTCTGAAGGAGGCTAACTTAATTTTGGGAGGAGATTTGAATTTTATTGTTTCTACGAGGGAAATTTGGGGCCATTCCTCAAGTAGGGACCCAATGGATTCCTTCCTTAATCAATTATTTCAAGATGAAGGGCTAATATGTGTTGAACCAATTAATCTCTTACCAACTTGGAGGAATGGGAGAGGGGATGAGGATTATATTGCAAAGAGTTTTGATTGCTATTTAATTAGTGAAAAGCTAGTGGATGTGGGTCTCAGATATAGGTTATAGGTTGTTGGTGGTAAATGTTAAAATTTATGATCATATGTCTGTGGTTTTACAACTTGATAAAGAGTAGGAAAAAATAAAGTTTCACTTTAAATTTAATTCTGTTTGGTTAACTCAACCAAACTTTGTGAATCTAGTTAGTGTCTTTATAGTTCACTTCTCCAATGCATTTACTTGTTCAAAAATTAAAAATGTTGAAATCTTTGGTTATTAAATGGGGAGCAAAATAAGAAGATAAAATGTAAAGAGGAATTAGTCCAGCTGAAAGTGGACTTGGAAAATATGTACTCTGCACTTCCCGGGGTTTTGAGAGGGATACTCATAAGGTTTTGGTTGCAGAGAAAGATAGAAGGAAACTGGAATTATTAAAGCATGAAGAGGAGACTTGGAAACAAAAAAGTACAGTTATCTAGCTTGCTTCTAGAGACAGCAATACAAAGTTTTTTCACTCCTATGCCAACTTTAGAAAATACAATAATGCTATTTGGGATATAAAAAAGGAAGATGGATATTTAGCTACAAGTAAGAAGGAATTAGAAGAGTAAGCTGTTGTGTACTTTAACAATAACTTTAAAGAATATGAGAATCTCTTTATTGTCCATCAGCTAGAAGTTATACAAGCTTAACCTATGGTTTTTTTCTTTGGAAGAAGGAAAGATAATTGATGATCTTGTTTAACTATCATAAGTGTTGGATACTTTGAGAGGTTTTGTTGCTTCAAAAAAATCATGAGACGGATGGATGGAATTTTGAATTTACATATTATCCATTAAACAAAGAAATTAAAATAATTAATTCTCACATTATGTTAAACATCTAAAAATTAAAAAAAAAAAAAATTGGAGCGATAGGTCGATAAGGATGGAAGATATATGTACCCCTCGTGTCAATATATTAAAACTTAATCCAATCTCTAAGATAGACCATTCCATTACAAATGATTCTTAAACCTTTATCTTATAACACACATAAATTAATAAAACTCGTAACTTTAATTGGCCTTTTAACATAAGGGAGGTAGTCTTATAACATACAGCCATCTAAACCGAGGAGAAGTGTTTTTTTCCAATCTGAAGCACTTTGTCTCTGTCCAATTGCATGAAGTGCTAAAAGACGGAGGAAGCGTTTTTTCTACTGTGAAGCACCTTCTTTCTCTCTGCCCAATAATAGAAATGAAACATTGACATTCAGCTACAGAAATGAAACATTGATAAAGGAAACATGCACATCTACAGAAATGAAGCATTGATAAACTTATACCGAAAGGAAACGTGCAAAAATAAATAGACAGAAGTAAAATGAAGCAATCATAATTAACAATAATGGTGCTATTAACTAAGGACGTTAGTAACATAAATACTTACAGGAACACAGGGATCATAAGATGATCTACCTCATATTATAACTCATACATCGTCTGGTATACAATACTATCAAATCATGGATAAAGAATAGGTAACCTGCATCCCCAGGACTGGAATTTCAAACCTCAGGATGCAGATTACTCATTCATAGTCCCCGGAGAAAATATAGCTTGCAGCCTCTATCCAGTACCCATATGTTTGGTACCCATATGTTTGGTATTTATATTAATACCAGCAGAAGTAAGGAACAAGGATGCCACGAAAAAAACATCCGAATATAGGGTCAAGATAGGTGCGTTTAGGGAGGAAGATGCTTCGATGTTTTTGTTCCTTTATCGGTGCTACTTTCTGTCATTTTTAAAGCATCAAATTTGCCTTTCGATCGGCCTCCTTATATATTCTATTCGATATTTTTAACTCCCGCCCAAAACAGTCAGTACACAGGCAGTACAATCCAGATGATTGAGTTTTATACAAAGGTTTTATAAATATCCACCTTACCTGAACTGCAAAATGCACCATGCTTCTTCTTTCAATGCAAACATTGTTTAGATTATAATACAAATTGGTGGAATACAAGAAGCCTCGATGACGTAAAATATGCTATTCTGATAGGTGATATCGCTACTGGAATGCTCTAAACCTGATATACAAGTTGCAAATTTGTATAAGCTTTGTTTTTATCGTTCTCCTCCTCATTTTTTTGCCATTCGCCCTCTCCAATATATTTCTCCATTTATGTTAAACACTTTATGCTTAAGTTGTCTCCTCCCGTCTTTTCATTTATTATTTATATATAATAATTTTGAACAATTGATCTTGATTATACATATGATTATAAACACACATTAACAACCATTATACGTAGAAAAATAGTAGATAAATAATGACCCATAAAATATTTTAAGCAAATGAGATTTAATTAGACTAGAAGATAATATTTAAATTCAAAAGCTAAGTAATACATATAATGTAATTGTATTTTAAGAAAATACAATCAAAAGAATATTGATATTACATTTCATATTGACAATTTATAGTTGTAATATATTATATAAGAGTATTGATAAATGTATTTTAAGAAAATACAATCAAAAGAGTATTGATATTACACTTCATATTGACAATTTATAGTTGTACTTTCGGTTAGACAAATAATATCATAAAAGTATATTACATAAGAGTTGATAAAAGATTGAGACAAAAATCCTAATCACATGTTCTTTTTCAAGAAAATATGAAAGTGTATTCTACCATCCTCAGTCCCGTAAGGAAGAATAATATGAAAGTGTAGACTACCATCCCCACTTGCCATAAGAAAGAATTTGATAGAATATGAATGTAACAAGGAATAATCATGAGATATGGTATTCTCAAATACCAACAACCATAAATTGTCAAGTGACACCAATGCATGGAATTTACGGAAAATCATCAAAATCCAAGGATGTGCGCCAAGGATGAATGCAAAGTAAGAATAAAATATGGATGGATGGATAATCAACACTAGAAAAAGGAGAAAACAATAAAAATAAATCCTTTTACTTGGTTTCATTACATGTAAAACCCTTATATACAAAGATTTAAAACCCTTATATACAAAGATTTAAAGGCAAAGATTTTCAGAGGGTGAGGATACTATTCTATGACCCCAATTGGTATTTGAATAGTCGTACCTATATGTAAATAGTAGGTTAGATTGGAAGTGATCTTGCATGAACAATGAATGAGAATTATTTAATATAAGAGATAAATATATAATGATTATTGTATGCATTATATTATGACTATTATATTGAGATGTATTTTGGTTGTTTAGTTCCTTTCTTAATATCTAAGAATTTATTGTGTAATTCAACATTAATAATACTTTTGGTAGATATGTTCCACATGTATATCTGACCTACTCTATGTGTATTGAGGTTTATCATGCTTCATTGCATATTGAGTTCATAACAACTAGATAAATGACCATACATGTTCATATTTATTTTTAATTATTTTTATTGAAAGTATTATTTTTAATGTATCCATACACTGTTTTATGTTGATCATTCTCAGTCTTGTGTTTTTATTGAATATAATGAAAATATTTTCAAACTTGTTAATGCATATTTCAATGTCTTGTCTATGTATGTAGACTGTATTCACCATCATTGTCTAAGGGATAGGTCCTAAAATAGCTAATGGACCCTTCGACAAAATCGAAGGTACTCTTCCTAAAGGTGAAGTACTTGTCACAATATTTATTGTATGATTGTAACTATGTTACATATATGAGATATTAACATTCCATCCCTTTGAATGTTCATGATAAAATATGTGCAAATTGAACTATGATATAATTTACTACATTTGTCTAGATTCCAACCATTCATTTTTTGATGGAAGGTAATACTTCTCTTCACTTTATCAAAAGTAGCTAAGAAATCTACTATTTTTCTAAAAGAGGATTGAGAAAGGGAGACCAAAGTGCATCTATAATTTCTCAAAGAACAACTACACTTGATGTGATCAAAATCATATTTTTGCAAAGTATAATTATTGTGACCATTTTGTTTAAGAAATACACAACTAGCATCAAATAGTCATTACCCATACTTATCATCAATAAATCTCTAAGGAAGGCCATTGAAATTGATTCAAATTAACTCTTTAGGTGTGAAAACAAATTGTATGTTCCCAAACTATGATGTAATAAATTTAATATATTATGAAGGTAATAAATTCTCAATAACTTTTGTACAACTTTTTTCCTCCTTGTCCAACTTTTTTCTTCCTTGTCCAGTAGAAATACCTCTATGAATTCATAGCCATTCCCTATTAGGATATTTAGACACTTAGGAGTTAGTTAATATAATCTTAATCTAATGTGTCATTAGGTAAATGTGTGTTTATTAGTGTGTTTCTTTAGTATGCATTCATATGAATTTGTAGTTAGGTAATCTGATAGTCGCAATATGTTCCCAACATAGAGGGATCTAACAACTCATATCTTCCTTGATTTTAACAACTACATTGATCTATGTCAAACACTAGATTTGTCCATGAACTCTATTTAAAGAGAATGGAGGATCATATACCAATGATCGATTGTGAGAAACTCTCTTTAAATCTCTCTATAATATTTTTTTTGCAATAATAAATTTCTCCAAGTGACCATGTTGGTTAGGGACGTGGATGTTTCCCCACATGGTTTTACCACGTAAGATCATTGGTGTGTTGATCTTTGATATGGCTATGTGAGTGGTTACTAAAGGTGTTCATCCTCTATTGGAATACCTGTGTTGTTGAACATGGTATCAAAGTGCATTTGAATACCTTCCCCCGTTGTAGATCGAGATCATGAATCTATATTGTCACATCTCCATTTCTGTCATTTTCTTACATTTCTTGGATGATAAGACTATTCCATTGCATCCGAAGAACTCATTTCAGTTAGGAACAACTTTTGTTTCACTCAAAAAGTTTTTTTTCTCAAGATACGACCATTTCAATTGGATCCGCAGGTATAAAACCTGAATATGCCCTTTTAAATTTTTACAGAGATAATATTTCAGTTTTATTTTTGTTTTATTTCTCGATTGCTATTTATGTATGATATTTTCCATGTGTTATGTGAGATCTTGACAAATCAAAAACAGAGTGGAAAGGGTTTTTTATGTCTGCATATGCTCTTTTTTGTGCTCTATGAGATCTTGGTAAATCATAAACATAAGGAAAACTTGCATTTTCTGAGTAATCTAACAAAGATCTAACCCAGGTTTCCATTGACAGGACAATTTGTTTTCTTTTGTGAAAATAGTTTTTTATGAACATGCTCTCCAAGATCATCTTAAACAAACAAAAACAACATCCTCAATCATCCTTCTTAACAATATAATGTGTTTTAAGAATAAAACAACAACAACAACAACAATGACCCTAATCCTCCATCTTAACAATATAATGTGTTTTGCACAGCTAACTTGCTTAAAAATTGTTTTATTAAGTAAGAGGTCTTGAGTTCAAGTCTTTTTTTGTTACTTTTTAAGTTATTTATTTTTCATGCAACTTTCATTTATAAAGTTACTTCATTGTAAAAGTGATCCATGTTTAATCTATAAAACCGAGTCACTTTGAATAAGAAACTTATTTGCAAAAGTGAGGTTATTAGAAGGATGTGAATAACCACATGGACCAATTTCTACTTTCCATGTGGCTTCTTGGTTATTGTTTGTGCCTTTCTTCAAAAGGGCATAACTTTCACATCCAAAGACCGATTTGAGTGTTTTTTTTTTAAATAACCTAGATTTTTTCAAGATATTTCTATGTAGACCATCAATTTCATCTTTTTTTGCATATTTTCATATCACATCTCCTAGTGAAATTTTTCTTACCAATACCAACTACTTCTCATGGAAATCTCATATGGAAGATGTATTAAGAAGTAAAGGATTGTATCAAATTACCTTGAGAAAAGAACTAGAACCCACTAATAATGAAAATAGAATCAAATGAGCTTATAAGAATGATGAAGCATGTGGAATAATCAAAATGTCTATATTAACTAGATAATTTTGAAAAAATGTTTTATTTTCCATTTTTAATTATTGCATCATCTTATTGATACAATCAACCCAAATTGTATATTTATGAGCTTCTTAAAAAGAATGCGGCTCTCCAGCAATTAACATAAGAAACAAAATAACATAGTGTTCATGCATGATTGGTATTCTTCTCTTCTTTGTTTCTTTAGTTTCCACAATTTTCCTTGCACATATTGGTGATAACGAATTAGATTCTTCCACTTGATATTGAAGCGTTAGATTGTCCACAACTCCTTCACCATAATCTTTGTCACAAGAACATGCACTTATTCTTATTTAGTTTTAACAAAATCATGGATTAGAAAACATTTGAGAGTTCACATGGTTATATAATTTATAATCATTTTGTATTTTGTAATATTCAACAAAAAGATTTACAATTAAAAAGTTTAAATATAAAAAGAATTTTAACTAAAAACTTTAAATATAAAAAAAATTATATATTAAAAAACTTTTAACTAAAATATTTTGATTATTAGTCGAGTTATAACTATTTGTTTTTCATAAAATGTAAGGAAAATGTAAAAATTCTACAAGATTTTGTTTTTTAAAAACACAACTATATTAACTAGCTCATCATATACCCTTTTGTTGCGTATCATAGGGAATTATTATTTCTCTTCTTATCCCATTGTCATCACAATATTTCACGAGCATTTGATGTAAATATTTAGAAAATCATTGCACACAAAAAACTTGTTTTACTTATTTTTTATTATTTAATTAAATCACATGTTATACATGATTTTTCCCCAACTAGAAAACTACACACATAAATATGATCTAATAGTTGGATAAAATATCTCACAAAAATCTATATCTAATAACATTCTCAATAATAGAATCTCACTCTAAACACAAGACAAGTAGCGGTTAGTTACTCCAACACCCTCCCTTAATGAGTACCTGGTTTTGATCTTTCATCTTTGTCATCTCTATCTAGTATAGTATTCATTAACATCTCTATTGATGCAAGAGAATCCTTGGGCTTGGATCATCCGCATCACCCAAAAATATTTCTATTATGCAAGTTAGGCAATAAGTCAAATAAGGATTGTGTTAGTGGTCCATTTTATTTAGTCAGTTTTATATGAATACAAAGAAATGTTACTCATGCAACTACTCGTGTGTATGATGAAATGCGTGTTGAAACTCGTGATAAAAATCATGATGAAACACGTGTTGAAACTCTTGTGTATGGTGGAATTTTATAAGTGTCGCAATGTTTCTTCATTTTCAACATTGTGACCACACATGCTTGACTTTGCAATGCTGATATTATTCATGATGAGTTGCAGCCACATGATAGGAACGTTCATGCGCCCAACATAAGTTTGTTAATGCCAAGAAGAAGAAGAAATGCCAGGCGGTTTTGGTAATTGTACATTATTGGAAATAGAAGGAGAATTGATTCATAGGCGAAGGGAGGAGTTTAAAGAGGCATGGATGCAATGGAGACGGGGCTGGTCAACCATGAATTAGGGGAATTGTGGAAAGATGGCTGGAGAGAAGGATTCTGGGTTGGGTAAGAAAGCGGGAAGGGAGAAACATAGTTTGATCCCACACACGCATACCATTACCCTATGAGTGATTTTTTTTCTGGTTTTTCTCCACAAAAGAAACCAGTCAAGATAGTATTTTAGCCAGGGATAGATTTAATATAAGCTATGTTATCTGCATTGAATCAATAAAGGAATGGTGTTCCATTTCATGGCTTTTCTAGTGCTTAAGTTTCCAATTGATTTCCTTATTATTTCACAACAGTATATCTATGTTTTCCCACTGTGTATTTTGTAGTAGGGTGCATGTTGTAATTGTTTGTGTGTTTCAGTTCGACCCTTCGTGCATCAGGTTGTATCAGAGAAATTACACTCTTATATTATTACGTGAGTGTTCTTGTAATCAATAGAGAATACCTTGATTCTAGTGGTGTTTCAGCCAAAGTGTTGAAGAAATAGTAGGTGTCTCAGCATATGGATTGAGGCTGTGGAATGTAGATAGGATTTGAACTACCAAGAGACTTGGAATAATTATGCCGAGAATGAAATGAGCAGCATGTGGAGGTGGAAGAAAATGAGAGCTTTAAAAGTTACAGAGAAGAATAAAGGAATTAAAACACGACATATATGGAGATGTTGAGACATATTCTGACTCTGAAGACGAGAGTGAGATTGAACAAAATACTAAGTATGTAGACCCAACAGAGCATTTGAAATCCTATCTAAGTAGCAAAGGTAGTGTGGAGGTCATTTTTTCGTGATATGATGGAATCTTGAATGCTAAAACTCTTGTATACTCGATATGAGAGATCAAGAAATATTTTTAATATGAGAATGTTCATGATCCAAACCGAGTTCGATTTTCTATCAAAACGTTGAAAGGACATACTTCCCTTTGGTGGGACATCTTGCAGAAAGATAGAGTTGATAATAAGAGGGAAAATATCAAGAATTGGAAGAATATGGTGAGTAAGATTAAGGAAAAGTTCTTGCCTGTGTATTTCCAACAGAATGTCTATAGACAAGTGAAGAATATGAGGAAAAAATATACTCATGTGCATTCGTACACTAAAGATGTTTTTCATCTTGTCACTTAAATAAGGGATTAAGGAGCCAAAGTATCAGTGTGTGGATAGATACATGAATGGAATAAAGCATACAATCTATGATGATATGAGTACCCATTATTTCCGCACTTTAGCTGAAGCTTACCAAGTTTCCATGAAGGCGGAGGAGAAATTTGACAAGAAAAAACGACAAAAGTTAAGGGGAAGAGGTCCACAAGGAATAGGCAGAACAAACATTGCAAATGAAAATGGAAAGGAAGAGGAATCCACAGGTAGCCAAAGTTCTATAGGAAATGGAGCTAGTAGAGGTAGAGGATTCAGAAGAGGAAAGGGAAAGTTTGTAATTACTTGTTATATATGTGGAGTTGAATGTCACAAAGCCTTGGAATGCCTAGAAAAGTAAGGTCTTAGTAAAAGAGGTGATTCTAGAATGCAGGTTACCATGGTAGGTGATGAATAAGTGGTTGGATAAGATGTGGTTGTGCTTCCACACAAAGAAGTTGAGAACTGAATGTTTCAAAGAATTTTACTTAAACCAAAACAAAATTTAATAGAAGAACCTGAACTGAGAAATAGAGTGTTTAAGACGATATGAAAAGTCAAAGGAAAATGTTGTAACTTGATTATTGATGGAGGAAGTACAAAAAACTTTATTTCTACCGAACTGAAGAGGAAGATAAATCTGAAATTTGAACCAAATCCCAATCCTTATCACATTTTGTGGTCACAGAAAGGCGAGCAGGTAACGATGACTAAATGATGTTTGTTAAAATTTCAAATTGGATATTTTAAAGAGAAAGTGTTATTTGACGTAGTAAAAATGGATGTGTGCCATATTCGGATTCGGATACTGTGGATGTTTGACTGGAACTTTTTCCATGATGGAAGATAAAATTCATATGAATTTACTCAAAATGGAAAACGTTATAAGTTGAAACCAATGCGTGAAGATGGTAGGAGTAACAAAAACAGTTGCAACAAGGACGTGAGTAGAAGTAACAACAACATTATGTTGTGTTCATCTAAGGACTTCGTGGAAGAGAAGAAATAGAATGTGTATTGTTTGGTTGTAGTGCCAAAGAAGGTTCAAGAGGATGAAATGGGGAGTTATGTACTAGCATAAATATAATGCATGTTGGAATATTTAAAACAAATTGTTGCAGAGGAATTATCCACAGGATTACCTCATCTGTGTAGTATATCACACCATATCAATATGTTCCCATGATTGAATTTTCCAAATAAAGTGTCGTATAAAATGATGCCATAAAAGAGTAGAGAAGTGAATCGAAAAATGAAGGAATTGTTTGACTGAGGATTGATACAAGAGAGCTTGCGCCCTTATATAGTACCAACAATATTGACACCTAAGAAGAAAGGGAAATGGTGAATGTGTAATCATTCACATGCTACAAACAATATCACTATCATGTATTGGTTTCCATTTCCCAGAATCAATGACCTAATGGATTGTCTGAGTGGTTCAAAATATTTTACAAAAATTGATTTGAAGAGTGGTTATCAATAAATTCGAATCAGATAAGGTGACAAATGGAAGATTGCATTCAAGACGAAATATGGATTGTTTTAATGGTTAGTGATGTCGTTCGTGTTAACTAATGCACCCAACACATTCATGAGATTGATGAATAAAGTATTGAAACCATTTTTGGGTAAGTTCGTGGTTATGTATTTGGATGATATACTTATTTTTAGAAGGAGTAGAATAAATCATATTGATCATGTGAGGGTATTACTAAAATGACTGAAGGAAGAGAAACTATTAATAAACCTGAAGAAGTGTACATTCATGCAGCGAGAATTGGTGTACCCGGGTTTAATGATTTCAAAAGAAAGACTTAAAATGGATCCTGAGAAAGTGAAGGCTATTATTGACTGGCCGAAACCAAGATGGACATTTGATGTGAGGAGCTTCCATGGATTGGTAGGCTTATACTAAAAATTCATTAGGATATTTAGCCAAATATGTGCACCTCTTACATAATGTATGAAGAAAAGAGTGTTCCAGTGGACTATAGAAGCAAAGAAGTCCTTTGAAGAATTGAAGAAAAGTTAACAACGCAACCAATATTAACATTACCATATTTTAACAAGGTTACAAGTTGATTGTGATGCTAGTGGAAGAACAATTGGAGCAGTTCTAAGTCAAGAAGGAAGACCCATTGCTTTTTTCAGCGAGAATTTGAGCTATTCCAAAAAGAAGTACTATGTTTATGATCAATAATTCTATGCTATTGTGAAATTCTTGAAGAAATCGAGACATTATCTTCTTCCGAAGGAGTTTGTCTTGTTCACGGATCAAAAATCTCTATAGTACATTAACAACCAAGGTAATTTGAATCAAAATCATACTAAATGGGTAAAATTATTGTGAAGATATTATTTTGTGTAGAAGCACAAGTCCAGGAAGTCTAATAAGGTAGTTGGCACATTAAGTTAGAGGAAAACATTACTTAGTACCATGTAGGTAGAAGTGGTTAGTCTGAATTGTCTAAAGAAATTGTATAAAGAAGATGAATATATCTTAGAAGATTGGAAGGCGTGTAAGGAGTCTTGGAGTTTAGACAAAACACCGTATTTGGATTACCATATCCAAGAAGGGTTTTTGTTTAAAAATGAACAATTGTGTATTCCCAAAAGTTCCATATGGCTAAATCTCATTAAATAATTTATACCGGTGGTTTAGGAGGACATTTTGGGATTGATAAAACCACATCCTTGGTGAAAGAGAGATCTTTTTGTCCCAACATTAATAAATATGTCTAAAATGTTTTTGATGGTTGTAGGATATTCAACTAGAAAAATGAAAAAGTAAGAATATGAGACTCTATACTCCATTTCCAGTACCCAAAGGACCTTGGGAGGATATCAGTATGGATTTTTTCTTAGGATTGTCTATGACATAGAGAAAACATGACTCAACAATGGTACTTGTGGATAGATTTTAAAAAATGGAACACTTCATAGTATGTAAGAAGAATATTGATGCTAGTGAAGTAGCTTCATTAGTTTTCAAAGAGGTGGTTAGATTTCATGGATTATCACAGAGAATTACTTCAAATCGAGAAACAATATTCTCTTGGAATTTTTGGAGGAAACTCTGGAAAAATCTATGCTGGCATTTGTTATGCAGTTCGGCATATCATCCTCAAATGGATGGTTAGACAGAAGTAGTGAAGATGAGTTTAGGAAATGTTTTCATAGGTTTAAGTGGAGAGAATCCTAGTCAATGGGATTTGGCATTGGGACAAGTTGAGTTCGATATAATGATTCGATGAACATATCTATGAGAAAGATTACATTTCATATTTTTTATGGACGATCGCCAAAAGGTGTGGTAGATTTGGTTGCATTTCTAGACTTTGAAGGAAAGAATAGTGTTGATGCAAATGATTTTGTGGAAAATATGCATGAATTACAAGAACATGTAAAGAAGAAATTGCAGACTAGCAATGAAAGTTATAAACAAACTACATATCAACATAGGAGATAAAAGGTATTCCGAGAGGGTGATTTTGTTATAACCCCAAATGTTACGACTACACACGAAGCATAAAGTGGAATTTTTTTTTCTTTTTTTTTAATCACGCTCAGAGCCTGAGGAGCAACAATAGTTTTTCTGCAAGGTTAGCAGCAAAATCAAAGCGGATGGCACCCTCTCACGGATCCCAAAAAAATTACATAGAAGTTAGATGCTATAATGGTTCACAATTCAAGGGTTCTATAAAATGACTGCACTGAATCATACTGATTCTGTTGATGACCTTTTCCATCAAAAATAAGTTGTACTTTAGAATACCAAAAGATCACTTTCTGCTCCAACTCTATAGTTGGTTCTCCGTACTTACCTGAAAGTTATTTGTTCATCCTTACTGAAGTGGTTTAACTGTAATCCACCTTCCATACAAGAGAAAAGTTCTAGAAGGGCCAGGAATGTAGGACAACTCATACAATATCTGCTTTTCTCTCCTTTCTTATCTTTTGAATTGATACCTGAGTTTAAGATTTTGAATTATTGTCAGCTTTGAGATTTTACTATTTATCATGGTCTTCTGCAACAAATCTTAGCTTCGAAAACATGTAGAGGTGTGAAACTTTTGTATGCTAGCATTCTAAGTACTTGATTTGGATTGTAATATATAATGAGAACAGTTGGTTGGAGTCCTGAACTTTATATCATTGTTGAGGGTTATACCATTAGTTCTCAAGTTCTAGGAAATTCTGTTATGAATTTTAATATGTAAAGTAGATATCTCCAGAAGTTGAATACATGATACATATATAATTAGCCTTTTCATTACTTTGGATGGAAAAAGTTTCTTTTGGTAGAGAAAAAGAGGTCTATTATATGAATAATACTAGAATAATACAACCACCTCTTTTATAGCTGTAGGTGTCGACCAAAGTGATGGAAAGAGAACCAATTAAAAGTGACCCCTAAAAATGTTTGACTCTTCAAACCTTTGACATATATTGCATCAGTAAAATGTGTAAGTTAGAGTGTTCTTTGGATGTTTCTATCTTCTCCCGAATGGAATAAAGATCGAAATTGATGTCTACAGGAGCGCTTGGGATCCTTTCTCCTAGGTTTCTAGAGATGATGAGCTCTTTACTCACCCCTCCGGGAAGGCTATCATCTAGCCACAAAAAGGGAACATTCATTTAAAATCAGAAAAAAATAGCGTCACATACATGCCAAATAGGAATGGTGTTGCGGTCAATTAATGGGACGCAGTCAGAACCAAATGCCCGACAGTAAATCATGGACATAATATAGTCTTTAAAAGGGAAATCTAAGTAATAAAATTTGTTACAAAAAGCAAACTTAATCCATGGAACTGCATAGGTTCAGGACAGGAAACACTAGACTGGATTCTTACAATTTTTGTCATTGACAATAGGCAAAACACTGTACCCAACCCACCAGAATGGAATTCTATAATTTATGTCATTAATGAAATATGAAAACGTTGTACACACAAGGTGGAAATTCAATCCCATTCAACAGCAACGCCCTCAAATTAAATGGCAAGACGCAGTCATTCAAACAATGGCACAGACCTCAATTAAGTGGAAAACGTGGTCAGTCAATCAACAAAATCTAATCAACTTTCAAGGAAATTCGATGTGCTACTTAACAACAATTCATGGTCATTAATTGGAAACAATTAAATCAAGAAATCTGCGCAAGAAGGGATACACACGCTGCAGAGGTTAACCATTTCATTAAAAATGCCCAGAAGTGATAAAGGATTTGTTGTATGCACTAAACGTTGTTATAATAAAATTCACTACACCATAGACATTCGTTACATAGTAAACATTCATCATATAGCCCAGTCGCTACAATAAGTATTTTTTGTACCTGCATCACATTTTCTATACCAAGAACATTCGCTAACCTGTAATGAACACAATCAATAAAATCAAGAGGTGGCAGCCAATGGTGTTGACCCCAGCCATCATAGACTGGTGGTTAAAAACGGCAGGAAGGTGCAGGCTTCAAGATTCGCTTAATGTGAGGAGGTGCAAGGTGGGATATGGTCGTGCTTCTTTTATGGGCGAGTAGCATCACAGGGTGAATAAGAATAAAAAAGAACCACAGGTTAAGCAAGGGTAAGGACCGTTAATAGTAGGACAATCGCAGGCAGGATCATTCTCAAAGATTAGGTGTTGGAGTAAAACACATTAAGATAAATAAACAAATTTCAATGCCATTAGCTGGAAAAAAGTATTCACTGCAGAGTATTAACAATTAATAATCGAGTGGCCAAGGGAAGAGTACATTCCAGGCCAAGGAGGTAAACGTAAGGTAAATTTTGGCAAAGAAAAAGGCATACCGGAAGAAAAACAGACGACAGTTTTCCAAGAGAAGTGAAGATAGCATACTTAACCATTCTAGGATGTGAATTCTAAAATACAGACTTAATTTTAAAAATTTACATATTCAGGATATCAATAAAATTGCCAACTGAAATTAGATCGGTTACACTATCAGGACACCAATAAAACTTCAGACTGAATTTAAATCTTTTCATCACTCGGATACCAATCCAACACAACCAACAGTAAGAGAACGCAAGGATTCATTGGGACAAGTTATTGAAATGATCGCCCGAAAAACCAACATGACGCAAGAATTCCAAACGCAGAGGTACCTTTGCTAGAGGGCATAAGACAACAACTGACAAGGACAACAACAGAAGTAGACAATTGACTAGATCATACTTCGCTCATCATCCTCGCATATAAAAGTAGGGCGTTGATATCCATAGGTCTTTTAACGCTAAGGCGACGACCGTAGATCAAGCTCCTAGATGACTGCTTAGGCGAGGATTGATGATCTAGGGACGAAAGGAAACAAATGGTATGGTCACAATCAACACCACAGGGCGGTCACGACATGCGGGGAGACGAAGGTCATGGGAAACCAAACAATCAATCAACTAGGCCATAAAATTTTAGTCATGAATATATACAACCAGTTTACCTACCCAAATAAACATGCATATCCAAATCATAAATCCTACAACAATCTACCATCAAATGAAGAAAGCATATCGTTGCCTATTCACCTGCTCTGAGTGATGTCTGTGCGTTCCATGCAACTCCCACTTGCGGACCGACGATACTTCATCAGTACCTCCCAACCAATTCTAGGGGTACTCTTCTCCCCCCTTACCCCCCCGAGCTGCAAAAGGGCCACACACACTATCTAGAGGTTTCGACTAGCACCCAACTCACCTCATAAGGTCGATCTACCACTCCTCACTGAGTTGGGTATCTCAACTCCCACAAGTAAAATCAGTCAAGCAAATATTTCTGTAGTGTAATGTTACACAAACAAAATATGATCCAACCTTCATCACCTCCCTTCATTATATAGAGTTTCGTGATTCCTTACTTTCCAAAAATTCTCTTTTAGTTAATTTTTTATAATTAAATTCCTAAAATTTCCTCCCCGTACAAGTGTCACCCATCCCCTTCATTCCTCCATAAATTAACTTCTTTAATTAATTAATTATCTTTATTTCCCTCACCCACCTAGAGTTACTCCTAGAATCACTCCTAGATGTCCCCAAATTCCCTTACAGGTCTTAAAGGCTTTCCGTATTCTTAAATTGCTAATTCAGTTTAAATTAGAAATCTCTTAAATGGTAGATTCTTCACTCAGTTTGACTTTCCACTTTTTCCCTTAAGTTCCCCTTTTTCCCTTTTTATGTTTACCTCTTTTCCTAGTTTCCCAATATTTTAGATTTTTCCCTCTTTCCCCTTTTACTTAGAACTAAAAAAGGTAGGTGTGGAAATTAACCCCTTTTTTCCCTTTTCTTAGTTAATTAGTATATTTTAAATTATCAAAGTAAATAAACGATTAATTCCCCTTTTTAATTTTAATCCAATAGATTTTTTTTGAGACAATTAATTTCTTACTCCCTTCATGTTACAAGATTTTACGACGGTCATATTTATTATTCATGTGGTTTTTATTTTTATTATTATTATTATTATTATAGAGAGATAAAATTTGACCACTAGCATAGTTTAGACTTAACCTTAAATTTTGTATTGGGCGACATTTAATTAGGGAAATTGTTTTAAAAATACTTTACACATTATTCGTCCTAAGGCCATCTAGGTTCATTCCTCTATCATCAACAATGTGGCGTGCCCTTCACGACGCACTAGGTGCTCCAAGGGTGCCACTCGCCTCATTTGTTCCCTTGCGCAATGTTCTCCTCAGGACGCACCACGTGCTGCAAGGGTGCCACTCGCCTCTTGAATGACTTGGTAGACATCAATAACCCCTGGAGTCAATACTCTACCAGGTGAAATTGTGGGAGACAAAGGGAATCTAAGGAGTAAGGCCCCCGCCTTATTGCCTGCCCCTTAAAATCATCGCGAGCGAATGTCACAGTCTGCCCTCACAACATCATGGGTCCTTTCGAACTAGGTAATCATTAACCTATAGTTCAAGCCACAGTGGGAGTGCTAGTAGGTTGTGGCAGGGCTACTAACCACACCTCTCCCTCAACATCTATGGTAGTCGTGTGTGACCCATTTACTCCACATGTGAGTCTGGTCGACAAGTTATCATCAACCTGCATCATCAGTGAATCATGTCAGAACATATCCATATCATATCATCTAATCAGAAGAACTAAAATCACAGTGAAACAATCAAACCCTAATGGTACACTCCCTGACTCGATCCAGAGTCCAAGGGGTTCCAGCGATGCCTCAACATCCTCTAGGTCCATAATCCTGCACACTCAGTAAAACCAAGTCAATAGCACATGTCTATGTCGAGGCGGAGAAAAACAACATGTCATCATCACATGACGCCTCATAATAAAAATCAAAAGTTTTACTAGCATACTAATCTGGATCACTTGTGAGCAAGTGTCCTTAAAGAATAAGTTCGCTCAGTGCGCCAGAGCAGGATGTTGTGGAAAATAAGTTTAAGTGGAGAGAATCCTAGTCAATGGGATTTGGCATTGGGCCAAGTTGAGTTTGATATAATTATTCGGTGAACATATCTATGAGAAAGATTACATTTCATATTTTTTATGGATGGTCGCCAAAAGGTGTGGTAGATTTGGTTGCATTTCCAGATTTTGAAGAAAAGAATAGTGTTGATGCAAATGATTTTGTGGAAAATATGTATGAATTATAAGAACATGTAAAGAAGAAATTGCAGACCAATAATGAAAGTTATAAACAAAGTGCATATCAACATAGGAGACGGAATGTATTCTGAGAGGTTGATTTGGTCATGGATCACTTGAGGAAGGATCAATTTCCTTGAGGCGCATATAATAAACTCAAGTACAAGAATATAGGTCCATGCTAAATTCTGAAAAAGATGTTTGATAATGGTTATTGGCTGGAACTTTCGGAGAAGTTTGACATATATCCTAAATTCAATGTTGTTGACTTCTATGAATTTCATGAATGGGAAGAAATATTAGATGAAGGTACCCTCAACATATGGGAACGCCATCTATCAATTAAGCCATAGGATCAAATTGAATAAATTATGTCTACAGGAGTTGGTAAGAAGTCTTTCCAGAAGGAGTACATGGAATATTTAATCAACTCAAAGAATCGAGGGGAAGAGGATCCATTGTGGGTGACTGAAGATCAGTTATCACGTGTGAAAAAATCTTCACCTCAACATTAATATACACATGATTTGGATCTCATGTTTTTCTTAACAGGGGTGTCTGATCTAGGAGCATCCTTGGGCTCGGGCAAGCTGCATCACCAAAAAATATTTCCATTCATCAAATTAGGACGTGCGTTGAATAAGGATTGTCTTAGTGGTCCATTTTACTTAATTCGTTTGATATGAATTCAAACGATTGTTACTCATGCAACCAATGTTGTGTATTCTAAAACTCGTACTGAAACTTGTGCTGAAACTCATGCTAAAACTTGTGTTGAAACTGTTAGAATATAGAAGATTGTGTGCTCGTTTTACCATTGACAATACCCTTGTCACCCAACCATAGGCCAAATCCACCCTCCAAGCACCTTAACCTTGACCGATAATTACTTCGGAAGCAAACCCTAGGCTAGATAGCCAAACAAGGTGTAGCGCATCTTCCTCCAAGGATAGCACACCAACAATAGCTGATCAGATAGTCCAAACCCTAGCCAAGAGATATTCCAAGCCAACACTGAAAACTAGTTGCTGCAGCAGCTGCACCTGCAGCTCTCCTCCACACATGCGCACCAAACTGGGAACTGTAGTGCGCACCAGTGGTTGCTATGCAATTTTTAGATGTATCAAATGAGAACTGGCACCCTGTATTTATTGTAGTTCTGCTAGATTTGTTGGGGCCGACTTCTCCTTATAGGTACATGTCTGTTTAGTATATTATTATTATTTATGGTCGAATTTTTCTCTTGGAGGCTAATAACCTAATATAAAATATCTTCTTGAGCCTACAATACTTCTAGGTTTATTAGCCAACTCATTAGGGTTTTATCTTGCTTTTCGGAGTCTTCTATTCTCGTCAGGTTTACACATGGAGGTAAATAACTCCCATAGCTACCATAATATTAACACTCCCTCCTATCTAGGGAGGCATTACAGGTAATGGTCTTGAGAACAAAAACATACCATTTACTCGGTAGCATCAACATAGTCGTTTAGACTATCTCATGACTAGATCATGAGCATCACCATCACCATCAAGTGCATCATATCTCAAAACCATACTTCATCTGAGTAATAAGACATGATGCTGGATAAGTCACTCACACCATAGAGTGATACAAGAGTCATTCTTATAATCTAGAAGAGTAAATTCTTTGAACTATTTTCCGTCTGGAAAATCTCTGTTCATCATTCGTCTGGATGATGATTATCTCCAATAAACTACTAATAGTCTTCAAGGAAATTAGAACAAATATAGAACACAATTGTGTCTATCCATAGTAGTATATAACTAAAATCCAGTGGTACACTACCACACCAAGTAACACACAAGTACTTGATCAACAATGTATAGTCACGAACAGTAGAACACATCCACCAGAGTAGTCTTCATCTACTATCATACAATCTTCATAACAAAAATCTAATAGAAGCCTGCATAGAAACAATGTTATGATATAAACTCAATCATCTAGGCCAATCTTTCACTCACATATGTGAGCTCTAAAATAAAATCTCCCTCACAAATAGTGGAACATATCCACCACATTAGTGTACATCTATTGTCATACAGTCTTCATAATAAACATCTGATAGCAACCTACACATAAACAATGTTATGATATAAACTGAATCATCTGGGCCAATCTTTCACTCATATCTGTGAGCTCTGAAAGAATATATTCCTTCAGAGTAGATAATGAGATATCTGGACTATTCTTGTCAAGAAAGGAAGAATAATTGTCATGTCTTCTAAACCGAGACCATTCCCCACCCTGGGCCATTCTTCCTACACTAATCAAAGTGCACCATGGAGAGAATGTAAAACCATAAGGAATGTTGAGCCTGGACCATTCCCCACCCTCGGCCATTCCTCCTACACTAATCAAAGTGCACCCTAGAGAGAATTTATAAACCCTAAGGAATGTTTGTCCCTGATTGCTGAGCCTGGACCATTCCCCACCTTGGTCCATTCCTCCTACACTAATCAAAGTGCACCCTGGAGAGAATGTATAAACCCTAAGGAATGACTGGTCAAACCATTTCCTCTACTAACCACAAGAGGAAAAGACTGTCCTGCATCAACCTCCAAAAATAGATCATTCCTCATGTTAACCACAATGAGAAATCATTGTCTGGCGAGGTGGGCCAGTCTTCTTGAGTAACCCTAAAGAAGAGAGACTTCCCTAGACCACTCCCCATGTTAACCATAATGGTAAGTCACTGTCTATGATACATCAACGATCAGACTACTTCCCATGTTAACCACAATGGGAAATCACTGTCCGTCAAAAATATCAATCCACTTTCCTAACATGAAAGCATCTGTCCAAGATGGACTATTTTTCAATGTATGTCTTCAATAATATTTTTAGTGCTCCCTCCCAACCTGGGAGTCATTTCTTCCTTTTTCAATAAGGAAGTTGTTTCCATGAGTTCTAGCTTGAGTACGCAAACTCTTTCATCTTGGATATAAGCTTTACCAAAATGTTTGCTTATCTGCTCATCTGTGGAGTTATGTATTGGAGAACCATTTTCTCCTTTCTGGACATCATCATGGATAATGTAATGTTTGATTTCAAATGTACTTTAGTCTGGAACACTGTGAGGGCTTCATGTAGATTTGAACAATAGAGTATATCATTGTTGGAAAACTGGAACATATCTATGTGGTACTTCTTCTGTCATCATGAGATCTGATCTACTGAGTAATCATCTTGATGTTATAGGGGATCTTCACCATGTTTCTTCTGTGCACTAGAGGTTCTTCCACCAAGTTAACTTCTTCCATCTGCATACAAGGGTCTCTTTCTGGTATGCCTCAATGTCTTGAGATTGCTCTTCATACGTTCTTTATTCAATTTCTCTAGAGAAAATTCTTTGTATTCATCTGATGTAGAACTCCAAATCATGGATGTTGTGGATGATATAATGACTCATGTGGAGATAAGTCTGGTTTACTGGAACAAGTAATCATCATAGTATTCTCCCTCCATCAGGGAGAACCTCTAGTTCTAGGTCTCACAATGATTTCATTCATAGTCTTCCATACATTGTTCTTTATCACGACTTTCAGTTCTTCTTCTTGATTGCTTTTAGTGAGTTCATATGAGGATGGTAATATTGTGATTCTTGATACAATGAATGGTTGTTCTGATTTATCTTTATTTCTTGGAATATTCATGTTCTTCTTCATGTTTTTCTTACCTCTTGGGTCCATGGAGTTTCTTATAGATTCCATGCCCTAGAGATTCCACTTCTTCCTTTCATCATAGGGTCATGGATCTGGATGGACAACCAGGGATACTTTAAGGCTTATCTTCGAGGAAGACTTCTTGAACTGAACACATACTGTCTTTCATGGTTACTACCATGGATATATACTTTATCATTTTCAATTGATCATAGGATTATCTCCCTCCTAACCCTTGCTTCATGTAAGAGTGCATATAATCGACTCCCTTCGTCTAACAGAGTCCACGCTTCCATATACATCCTTATTGTCTTTTGCAATATATAATTGGCTCTCTTGTCTAACATAATCCATGCTTTCGTCTTGTTGTCTTCTACAAAACGTCATAAGTCTTTTTCCAATTTCCTCTCGATTGTTGACTTCTTTCTGTCTTTGCTTCTTCTAAGTATCTTCATGATTGATTTGGATTAATATCTTCCACATGATTTGTATTTCATCCTTTCATGTGTATTATCTAATGATATCCATTTTCATCTTGTTTGTTCTTCCATAGGTATAGTTGTTTTTGGAACACATTATCTTCCAAGAGATAGATATACAAGATATGTACAGAGACGATGCAAACAAGATATGTACAAGAAAAAAGAAGAATGTTATTACCTTTTAGAAGAAGAAGTCTCTTCCATCCTGCTTAGTCTTCTTTGTAGGTTCCTTTTCTTCAGAAATTGATGCTTCGTGTTTCTCATTCCTTTTCTTTATCTTGGGATAATGATTCTTGTAGTGACCATACATTCGATAGTTGAAGCATTATACTTCTGAAATGTCTTTCTCTTGATTTGGATTCCTCCTTGAACCAAACTTCCTTTTGTTCCTGAAGTTCTTGAATCTTGTTGTGAAGGATTGATCATCATACTTCTTTTGGGGTTTCTCTTTTCCATTGATCCTTGATTCTTCTTGATCACAACAAGTCCAAATTTCTTCAAATGTTGGATACTCCTTCCTTGTGTTCATGCTTGTGGAAAATGCATCCCACGTCTTGGGAAGACCATTGAGTACTATGTTCACCAATTCCTTTTCTAAAATGGTCTCTCCAATATCTTGTAGTTGATCTCTTAACTGAGAGATCCTCACAAAATATGATGTTATGTTGTCGTCATTATTCATCTTCATGTCACGGAGCTCATTCTTCAGACTCATAACTTGTCCAATGTTTATGACTGAGAAGAGATTTGTTAGGGCATCATACATATTCTTCGATGATTCGAGATGGGAGATGTAGGGTATCAAGTGGTCTTTTATACAATCCACTATGATACTCATGGCATTGATGTCAACATATTTGAACTTCTCCATAGCTGCAACGTTCTACGGTTCCTTCTCCTTTCCTTCTTCAAACTCTAGTTTCACGATATGCAACACTTTATTCTTGGTAAGGATGAGGTCAATACTTGTCTTCCACGCTCTGAAGGTAGAGGCTCCATCTAACTTGTTCTCTGACTTCATAGAATAAGTCATGGCTTCGTTGACTTGGTCAAACCCTAGATTTGACCACAAACTCAATCTTCACATCTTGGCTTACTGAGAGTATCAGGGAATACGCTAGGCTAGAGCACACTTGATCTATTTAGAGATTAGTTCAATCCATTCACTTAAGGTGCCTCAACTAGAGTTTGAGGATTTCTGCAACTGTTCCTGCTAGTAACCCTATCGACAATGTCTTGGAAACTGCTTCTTCTAGTAACCCTAGTGGTAGTTCCTTAATGAGCTCAATATCCTCGCGGCTATGTTTCCTTCCAGCGTTTAGACTGAATGAAGAAGGTGTGCTCCCATAAACTGTTAGAATATAGAATAATGTGTGCTCGTTTTACCATTGACAATACCCTTGTCACCCAACCATAGGTCGAAGCCACCCTCCCAACACCTTAACCTTGACTAAGAATTACTCTGGAATCAAACCCTAGGCTAGATAGCGAAACAACGTGTAGCACATCTTCCTCCAAGGATAGAGCACCAACAATAGTTGATCAGATAGTCCAAACCCTAGCCAAGAGATAGTCCAAGCCAACACTGAAAACTGGTTGTTGTAGTAGCTACACCTGCAGCTCTCCTCCACACGTTCGCACCAAACTGGGAACTGCAGTGCGCACCAGTTTCTACTCCGCAATTCTGAGACGTATCAAACAAGAACTGGTGCCTTGTATTTATAGTGGTTCTACCATATTTGTTGGGGATGACTTCTCCTTCTGGGTACATGTTTGTTCAGTATATTATTATTATTTCTGGCCGACTTCTTCTCTTAGAGGCTAATAACCTAAAATAAATTATCTTCTTGAGTCGACAAGACTTCTAGGGTTATTAGCCAACTCATTAGGGTTTTCTCTTACTTTCTAGAGTCTTCTATTCTCATCAGGTTTACACGTGGAGGTAAATACCTCCCGTAGCTACCATAATATTAACAAAAACTCTTGTGTATGGTGGAAGTTTGTAAGTGTCACAATGTTTATTCATTTTCAAGACTGTGACCACACACATTTGATTTCTCCACAATGGAATTCTTCATGATAAGTTGCATACATGTGGTAGGATTTTTCTCATGCCCAACATAATTTTGTTGATGCCGAGAAGAAGGTGAACTGTCAGGTGGTTTTAGGTGGTTTTGGTAATTGTCCATTCTTGGCAATAGAAGGAAAATAAATTCAAAGGCTAAGGGATGATTTTAAAGAGGCATGGACATGATGGAAAAGGGGTTGGTGAACCTTGCATTAGGGGAATCATGGAAGGCGGAATGGAGAGAAGCATTTTAGGTTGGGCGAGCACATAGGAAGGGAGAAACAAAGTCTCAACCCACACAAACAGACCATTACCCTATGAGCAATTTTGTAGTCGTTTTCAGCCATGCAAGAAACCATTCAAGACATTATTTTACCTTAGGAATGATGTAATGTAAACTTTGTTATCTGCATTGAATCAATAAAGGAATGGTGTTTCATTTCGTGGGTTTTTTGGTGCTTATGTTTCGAGTTGATTTCCTTATTATTTCACAATAGTATATCTATTATTTTTTGTTGGGTATTATGTAGCAGGGTGTTTGTTGTAACTATTTGTGTGTTTCAGTTCGACCCTCCCTCCATTATCTATCCACTTATGAAATATGAAAGACTACATTCTTTCACACAACAATTCATTCGAGCTACCACTCGATCATTGAAGATACAATTTCTTCTTATCATCAATTGCGTATTTGCAATGACTCACAATTATATTTTCTTCTATCTTTCCAGATACATAAATCGATGTATTTTTCAGAAAAAAAGTCTAGATACTGAATCATTCTATTGACATACTTTCATCTGTCGAAATACATAGGTATTTGTATTCACCAATTATATAGGAAAGCAATCTAGATACTAAATTTATCTAGAATTAAGTCTTACAACATGGGCTCTTTCATCTCACAAGTACACAAACTGTATTCACAACATAATAGCAATGTTCTTTCCAACATGCATAAATCGCTCTATTAGTTAATAAACACATTATATTCGGTCAAGTTACCTTGTTCTAAAAAGTATGAGAGGTTCTTCATTGAATTCGACATCATTTGTTTTTTTACAAACTAGAAATAATGTTAATACATACTTATACTCACAACAACATACGAAAACACTCAATTGCTAGTGGGTCCATGGAAACGTTTCCCCTTCTGAAAGTGAAAATTGTGGCTTACATTATGGACACATAGAGATGGAAGATGAACCAACATATTTCTTATCTACACTACGACTTTGTTATTGCAACCCTCTTGACTAGTGACTAGACTATGATAGACTTCAAGGAAACGAGGACTCTTAACATTTGATTCACAGGTCCCCACTTTCCAATCGTACATAGAAACGTTGTTCCTTCATTGTTGGCTCAGTCCTTCAAGCAATTGTTTTGATGTGTGCCTCACCCTCAACAGTAGATGCAATTTCTCAACAAATTAAAAAACATATATTTAAACTTTCTTCCACTAAGCAAGTTTGTGTCAACCCTGGCTGCTATGACTCTTCTCTGGTGATCTACACATAGTAATATCTACTAACTTATACAACACTATGTACACACAAAAAAAATGATCCTAACATGATCTAAACTAATCTACTCTCCTACAACAATATATTACATCTCACATATTTTTGGGCCCTTGTGTGAGGGAGTTACACCCAAAGCTACTATATCTGATACAAACTTATTGGACAAAAACAAATATTTTAAGTATCTTTCATTATTCAATGAAGCACATATTTATACATGAAGTTTTACCTCAACTACACAAGAAATTCATCAGATAATATCTCAACTACAAACATAAATAAGATCTAATAGTTCCAGAAAATCCCTCACAACCAACTAGATCTAACAACCTTGTCAATAATAGAATATCACACTAAAGAAAATAAAAATAGGAGTTAATTACTCCAACACTGCATATATATATATTACCTCCAAGTTAAAGCGATTTTCTCTAGGTTTTATGTTATTTTTATAAGGCACCTTCTTCATGCATTGGACACATGATCTTCCCAAGAAGATGATCTACAGGAGAAGGTGACCATGCAATCCATAGTCTGACTTCTGACCAAACTCTCCTCAGGGGCGCAAATCTGAACAGGGGCACACCATTGGTTTTGGGTGACCAAGCAATGGGGATACAAACCAGGATGATTCGAGAGTGGACAAGAGGCTTTGGTGATCTCAGAATGATCTCCAAAAATCAGTGGGAGAAGAACAATGCAACCATGGAAGAGGGCACACTCACTTCATCCCAGCAAAGAAGAAACCAACAAGGGTGCAAACCCCAGTTCGTGCGCCCGCCCTTCTACCTCGGAAAACTAGAAGGAAATGATTTTCTCCCTGAGAGAGTGGCTAGATAATGGGATAATATTTCTCTCAGAAGTGGAAGCATGGAAAATAGAGTCACCAGGAGACAACCATGAAGGAAGTTGCATTGGTTATTCTTCAAAAAACCTAAAAACGAAATTGCCATGTATGTAAATTGCAAACTCAGAAAATAAAACAACCAAGACACATAGCTTCAGAAGAAAATGTAAGAATGTTTTATTTTAGTCCCGATTCTCCTTATATACTAAGGGAACCATTTATTTTACATATATTTAATTCATCATCAAAAGGTGAAGAAGTGTTGCACCTAGGTGATTAACTGGTGGCCCCAGGTGGGTGTTCTCCTAGGTGGCCTCCTTGGACCAACACAAATTCTTTAATAATGGAATCTTCACCATTTTTTTGGGATGGTAACATTAAGTGAGACCTGGCCTCCTTGGCCCAACATTATGTTCTTTAATAATGGAACCGTCACCATTATCTAGGATGGTAACATTAAGTGAGATCTTTAAATTTTAGTTTTCCACACCTTAAGTGATAAAAATGAGAAGTTTGTGTAATCATATTTCTCTCACACTTTCAATTTTAACATTAGAATTGTTAAATCCCACTAGAATGATTGAATTTCTAGCCTTTCTTTTTGTAAGGAAACTAAGGTTCAAAACTAGTTTAGATTGCCCTAGGTTTTGATTTCTTAAATCACATGCTATAGACACATTAGAAAAAGAAAAAAAGAAAAAAAACTTTAACATTATAACTACCTTTTATATCTTTGATTAAAAGTCTTATGTTTACAAACTTAAATTGTATGGTTATAAAAAATCTACATATCTATTTATATATATATTCATTCTTGGAATATAAGAATATACATTACCTTATCCATTTGTTTTACCAAGTCTTGAAACATTTTGACATATATAACACCATAACCTTAGGTCTCATGATACTTCTCATGTTAGAAGTAAACTTTCTCACCATTAAGTTATTCATTAAATGTTCTAAAACAATTTATATTGCAAATTAATAATGAAGAGAAATTAATTATTAGAATTTTTCATTTTCAATATAATAAGCTTATAATATAAATAAACATGACATTTTAAATTTTAACTTTTATTTTGTTAAGAAGATGATTTTTTCTTATTTTAAGAATATCAAATTTCTTCTTTCAAAACTCACTCATTAATAATAAACTGATAAAATTTATTATAATAATAAAACTCTATACTTTTTCCAATTCACTATATTTTATCTAAACAATAATTTTTAAATCTTCAAACTTTGATGCTTTATCAAAAATTTATTCCAAAAACTTAATACTACCTTGATAAATCATTCAATGTAATAAAATAAAGATAATTAAAAGATATCATCAATTTTTTTATGTAAATTTTATCATTGATAAGTAATCATAGATTCATTTCAATATTTTGTTTTTTTTTAAATGCTATTTAAATTTAGTGACAAATAAATATTTTAATGTCTTTGAAGTGTATTTTAATGTGTTACAATCTTATATCCTTTATTAACATTCTAAAAACACATATTATGGTAAGACATATTTATGTTCTATTTACCACAGTCTAGACATATAACCATCTAATTTAGTTTTTCTTTAATATTACTATTTTCAAAATTTTACATATATTCTTATATATATTTAACCAAAAAACTTATAATGTAAACATTTATATAAATTGATAAATTTAAAATTAAAAACTAGAAAAATCAATATTTAAATGAATTTTTGCAATGTTTATATTTTTCTCCGCATAAACTTGATGTTCGCATAAACTTGATGTGCAACATGAAGGGATAAAAAAAAATATTGATATCT
>ML781078.1:313058-331247 GCA_009831015.1 Picea engelmannii
ATATATATATATATATATATATATATATATATATATATATATATATATATATATAACCACAAAAACATACAATATAAATATTTATATAAATTGATAAATTTGAAATGAGCACTAACTTTAATATAAAAAAAACTATAAAAATCAATATTTAAATGGATTTTTGCAATGCTTATATTTTTCTTGTCATAAACTTCATGTTCCCTCAAACTTGATGTGGAACATGAAGTGATTGTCATAAACTTCATGTTCCCTCAAACTTGATGTGGAACATGAAATGATAAAAAAAATATGGATATCTAAAAAATAGAGGACAAAACAAAAGTATGTATGTATACAATTAAGAATTTGTATTACTTTTTATTTATAAAAATCAGATGACGACGATGATGATATATATTCAACATTTTAATTTTAATTTATTAATGTTATTTAAATTAAATGGCTTTTCTATTCAAATTAAAAGAGCATTTTTTATGAAATGTTTTTCAATATTTTATATATTTAAATTTAACAAAGAAATTAAAATTATTTTTTCTCGCATTCTATTAAACATCTAAAAAAGGAGAGATAATTCGATATGGATGGAAAAGATATGAATCCTCGTGTCAATATATTAAAACTTATTCTAATCTATAAGATAGACCATTACAAATGATTCTTAAACCTTTATCTTATAACACACATAAATTAATAAATAACTAAAATTGGCCTTTTAACATAAGGGAGGTAGTCTTATAACATACAGCCATCTCAACCAAGGAGTTTTTTTTTCCAATCTGAAGCACCTTCTCTCTGCCCAATGGCATGAAGTGCTAAAAGACAGAGGAAGCGTTTTTTCTACTCTGAAGCACCTTCTTTCTCTCTGCCATATCGGTGCTACTTTCTGTCATTTTTAAAGCATCAAATTTGCCTTTCGATCGGCCTCCTTATATATTCTATTCGACATTTCTACTTAAATCGAATAGAAATTACAATCAGTCCCCAGACAGGCAGTACAATCCAGATGATTGAGTTTTATAGAAAGGTTTTAGTGAGATTATAAAAATACTTAAATATCCACCTTACCCGAACTGCAAAATGCACCATGCTTCTTCTGTCAATGCAAACATTGTTTAGATTATAATACAAATTGGTGGAAGACAAGAAGCCTCGATGACGTAAAATATACTAATGGATATGCTATCGCTACTGGAATGCTCTAAACCTGATATACAAGTTTCAAATTTGTATAAGCTTTGTTTATTTATCGTTCGCCTTCTTATTTTTTTTTGCCATTCGCGCTCTCCAATATATTTCTCCGTTTATGTTAAACACTTTATGCTTAAGTAGTCTCCTCCCATCTTTTCATTTATTATTTATATATATTAATTTTTAACAATTAATCTATCTAAATCCTTATTTATATTTTACTATTTTGATTAGTTTGTTATTATTATATGGTTATTATATACAGGTTGTATATTGTTATATACAGTATGAGTGGGTTTAATGGTTAAGAACATGTGTTTCCTCTTAAGAGGTTACAGGTTCAAATCTAGAGGGGATAGAGTATGCATACCTTTGTAGACTTTACCAGTCAAATCGTTAATATTTATTTTGATGATAATAAATATTATTTTTTATAATCTTGATTATAAAGATGTTTTGTGGAAGAGTTAAACATACATTAACAACAATTATATATAATATGGTATAAAAATAATGCTCCATAAAATATTTTAAGTAAATGAGATCTAATTATAATACAAGATAATATCCAAATTGAAAAACTCAAGTAATACATATAATGTAATTTTCTTTTAAGAAAATATAATCAAAAGAGTATTGATATTACACTTGATATTGATAATGTATAGTTGTAGTATATTAGAGAAGAGTAAGTATTGATATTACACTTGATATTGATAATGTATAGTTGTAGTATATTAGAGAAGAGTAAGTATTGATATTACACTTGATATTGATAATGTATAGTTGTAGTATATTAGAGAAGAGTATTGATGAAAGATTTGGACAAAAATCTTAATCACATATTCATTTCCAATAAAATATAAAAGTGCACACTACCATCCTCACTTCCCATAAGGAAGAAAGAATAATATGAAAGTGTAGACTACTATCCTCACTTCCCATAAGGAAGAATTTGATAGAATAGGAATGTAACATCAAGGAATAATTATGAGATATGATATTCTCAAATACTAACAATCGTAAAATGTCAAGTGATACCAATGCATGGAATTCAAAGCAAATGAACTATTGCATCAAAATCGAAGGATGTGCTCCAAGGATGAATGCACAGTAAGAATAAAATAGGGATGGATGATAATCAATACTAGAAGAACCAAAAAACAATATGAATAAATCTTCTTACTTGGTTTCATTACATCTAAAACCCTTATATACAAAGATTTAAAGACAAAAATTTTCAAAGGGTCGGGATATTATTCTATGACCCCAATTGGTATTTGAATAGTCATACCTATATGTAAATAGTAGGTTAGATTGGAAGTGGTCTTGCATGAACAATGAATGAGAATTAGTAAATATAAGAGATAAATATATAATGATTATTGTATCCATTATAGTATGACTATTATATTGGGATGTAATTTGGTTGTTTAGTTCTTCTCTTAATATCAAAGAAATTATTGTGTAATTCAACATTAATGATACTTTTGGTGGATATGTTCCACATGTATATTTGACCTACTCTATATGTATTGAGGTTTATCATGCTTTATTGTGTATTGAGTTCATAACAACTAGATAAATGACCATACATGTTCATATCTATTTTTAATTATTTTTATTGAAAGTATTATTTTTAATGTATCCATAAGTTGTTTTATATTGATCATGCTCGGTCTTGTGTTTTTCTTGAATCTAATGAAAATATTCTCAAACTTGTTACTTTTCCATGTATGTCGACCGTCTTCACCATCCACAAAATCTAAGGTACTCTTCCAAAAGGTGAAGTACCTATCACAATATTTATTGTATGATTGTAACTGTGTTACATATATGAGATATTAACATTCCATCTCTTTGAATGTTCATGATTAAAATATGTGAAAATTGAACTATGATATAATTTACTACCTTTGTGTAGATTCCATCCATTCATTTTTTGATGGAAGGCAATACTTCTCTTCACTTAATCATCCATACATTCCTAGAGTAGGTACCAAAAGCAGCTATGAAATCTAGTATTGTGATAAAAGAGGATTGAGAAAGGGAGACCAAAGTGCATCTATAATTTCTCAAAGAACAACTACACTTGATGTGATCAAAATCATATTTTTGCAGAGTATAATTATCGTGACCATTGTGTTTAAGAAATACACAACTAGCATCAAATAGTCATTACCTCTACTAGCACATAAAACCCTAGTGAGGGGTTACACATAATTGTGGTCTCACTGAATGTTAGAGGAGTTGTGGGTGCTCGAAAATTATTAGTCCTTAAAATATTGATTGAATTGGTAAACCCATATGTTTTCTTAGTACAAGAAACTATGTTTTGTGAGAACAAAGCGAGAGAGGTGTTATCTAAACTACTTCCTGAATGAAAATTTTATGCGGTGGATTCTATTGGGTTATTAGGGGGACGTCTTTCTGCGTGGAATCCTAAAAAATCTAATTTTGATGCATTTTTGACTCATGCAGGAATCTTGTTAGATAGTTTTGCAAAGGTTCTCAAGAAGAACCCGAAGATGGTAAACTATTACAGGCCCTATGGGAATAGACAATTGTTCTAGGACAATTTGAAGTTTGATTGTATTATGAAGGAGAGTGACTTAATTTTGGGAGGAGATTTAAATTTTATTTTTTCTGCGAGGAAAATTTGGGGCGATTCCTCAAGTAGGGACCCGATGGGTTCCTTCCTTAATCAATTATTTTTCTTACCAACTTGGAGGAATGGGAGAGGGGATGGGGATTATATTGCAAAGAGTTTCGATCGATATTTAATTAGTGAAAATCTAGTGGATGCGGGTCTCAGATATAGGTTGTGGGTGGTAAATGTTAAAATTTTCGATCATATGCATGTGGTTTTACAACTTGATAAAGAGTAGAAAAAAATAAAGTTTCATTTTAAATTTAATTCGGTTTGGTTAACTGAACCAAACTTTGTGAATCTAGTTAGTGTCTTTATAGTTCACTTCTCCAATGCATTTACTTGTTCAAAAATTAAAACTGTTGAAATCTTTGGTTATTAAATGGGAGCAAAATAAGAAGATAAAATGTAAAGAGGAATTAGTCATGTTAGAAGTGGACTTGGAAAATATGTACTCTGCACTTCCTAGGAATACTATTAAGAGTTTTGTGAGGAATACTGATAACGTTTTGGTTGCAGAGAAAGATAAAAGAAAACTGAAATTGTTAAAGCATGAGGAGGAGACTTGGAGACAAAAAAGTAGAGTTACCTAACTTACTTCTAAACACACGAATACAAAGTTTTTTCACTCCTATGCCAACTTTAACTTTAGAAGATACAATAATGTTATTTGGGATATTAGAAGATACTCCTATGCCATCTAATAATGCTATTTGGGATATTAGATGGATAATTAGCTACTAGTCACAAGGAGTTAGAAGAGTAAGTTATTGTGTAAATTAATAATAACTTTAAAGAACAGGAAAATCTCTTTATTGTCCATCCGCTAGAAGTTATACAAGCTTACCTTATGGTTCCTTCTTTGGAAGAAGGAAAGATAATTGATGATCTTGTTGGATACTTTGAAAGGTTTTGCTGCTTCAAAAAGTCCCGAGTCCCGAGCCGGATGGATGGAATCTTGAATTTACATATTATGTATTAAACAAAGAAATTAAAATAATTAATCCTCACATTGAAAAGATTAAAAAAAAATGGAGATATAGTTCAGATATATGAACCACTCGTGTGAATATATTAAAACTTAATCTAATCTCTAGACCATTACAAATGATTCTTAAAACTTTATCTTATAACACACATAAATTAATAAAACTCATAACTTTAATTGGCCTTTTAACATAAGGGAGATAGTCTTATAAACCGTCTAAACCGAGGGAGATAGTCTTATAAACCGTCTAAACCGAGGAGAAGTGTTTTTTTCCAATCTGAAGCACCTTGTCTAAAAAGACGGAGGAAGCGTTTTTTCTACTGTGAAGCACCTTCTTTCTCTCTGCCCAATAATAAAAATGAAACATTGACATTCAGCTAGAAATGAAACATTGATAAAGGAAACATGCAAAGCTACATAAACGAAGCATTGATAAACATATACCGAAAGGAAACATGCAAAAATAAATAGACATAAGTAAAATGAAGCAATCATAATTAACTAATGGTGCAAAAATAATGGTGCTATTAACTAAGGACGTTAGTAACAGAAATACTTACAGGAACACAGGGATCATAAGATGATCAACCTCATATTATAACTCATACATCGTCTCGTATACAATACTATCAAATCATGGATAAAGAATAGGTAACCTGCATCCCCAGGCCTGGAATTTCAAACCTCAGGATGCAGATTACTCATTCATAGTCCCCGGAAAAAATATAGCTTGCAGCCTCTATCCAGTACCCATATGTTTGGTATCCTGGTGGAAGTATTTATATTAATACCAGCAGAAGTAAGGAACAAGGATGCCACGAAAAAAACATCCGAATATAGGGTCAAGATAGGTGCGTTTAAGGAGGAAGATGCTTCGATGTTTTTGTTACTTTATCGGTGCTACTTTCTGTCATTTTTAAAGCATCAAATTTTCCTTTCGATCGGCCTCCTTATATATTCTATTCGACATTTCTACTTAAATCGAATAGAAATTACTATCAGTCCCCAGAGTAGTACAATCCAGATGATTGAGTTTTATACAAAGGTTTTAGTGAGATTATAAAAATACTTAAATATCCACCTGAACCGAACTGCAAAATGCACCATGCTTCTTCTTTCAATGCAAACATTGTTTAGATTATAATACAAATTGGTGGAAGACAAGAAGCCTCGATGACGTAAAATATAGTAATGGATATGCTATCCTGATAGGTGATATCGTTACTGTTATGCTCTAAGCCTGATATACAAGTTGCAAATTTGTATAAGCCGTGTTTATTTATCCTTCTCCTTCTGATTTTTGCCATTCGCGCTCTCCAATATATTTCTCCATTTATGTTAAACACTTTATGCTTAAGTAGTCTCCTCCCATCTTTTCATTTATTATTTATATATATTAATTTTGAACAATTAATCTAAGTAAACCCTCATTTATATTCGACTATTTTGACTAGTTTGATTTTATTGTATGAAAGGGATAACAATGAAGTAGAAGTGGATGGACTTGGTTAAAATACTAAGGGAAGTGTTATTCGATATTGATTTTGATGATCATAAACACTATTTTTTATAATTTTGACTATATTAATGATTTATGGAAGAGTTAAACATACATTAATAACAATTATACATAATATTGTAGAGAAATAATGATCCATAAAATATTTAAAAAAAAATGAGATTTAATTATAATACAAGATAATATCTAAGAGTAATGTAATTTTATTTTAAGAAATTATAATCAAAAGATTATTGATATTAGACTTGATATTGATAATTTATAGTTGTAGTATATTACACAAGAGTATTGATGAAAGATTTGGACAAAAATACTAATCACATATTCACTTCCAAGAAAATATGAAAGTGCACACTACCATTCTCACTTCCCATAAGTAAGAAACAATAATATCAAAGTGTAGACTACCATCCTCATTTCCCATAAGGAAGAATTTGACAGAATCAGAATGTAACATCAAGGAATAAGTACGAGATACTATATTCTCAAATACCAACAACCATAAATTGTCAAGTGACACCAATGCATGGAATTCAAGGAAAATGAACTATCACATCAAAATCCAAGGATGTGCTTCAAGGATGAATGCACACTAGGAATAAAATATGGATGGATGATAATCTAGAAGAACGACAAAAGAATATGAATACATCTTATTACTTGGTTTCATTACATCTAAAACTATTATATACAAGGATTTAAAGAAAAAGTTTTTCAGAGAGTGGGGATATTATTCTATGACCTCAATTGGTATTTGAATAGTCATACCTATATGTAAATAGTAGGTTAGATTGGAAGTGATATTGCATGAGCAATAAATGAGAATTAGTGAATATAAGAGATAAATATATAACAATTATTGTATGCATTATAGTATGACTATTATATTGGGATGTAATTTGGTTGTTTAGTTCCTCTGTTAATATCTAAGAAATTATTGTGTAATTCAACATTAATAATACTTTTGGTGGATATGTTCCACATGTATATGTCACCTACTCTATATGTATTGAGGTTTATCATGCTTTATTGTGTATTGAGTTCATAACAACTAGATAAATGACCATACATGTTCATATCTATTTTTAATTATTTTTATTGAAAGTATTATTTTTAATGTATCCATAAGTTGTTTTATGTTGATCATGCTCGATCTTGTGTTTTTATTGAATCTAATGAAAATATTCTCAAACTTGTTAATGCATATTTCAATGTCTTTTCCATGTATGTCGATCATCTTCACCTTCATTGTCTAAGGGATAGGTCCCAAAATAGCTAATGGACCCTTGGACAAAATCTAAGGTACTCTTCCAAAAGGTGAAGTACTTGTCACAATATTTACTGTATGATTGTAACTATGTTACATATATGAGATATTAACATTCCATCTCTTTGAATGTTCATGATTAAAATATGTGAAAATTGAACTATTGTATAATTTACTACCTTTGTCTAGGTTTCATCCATTCATTTTTTGATAGAAGGTAATAATTCTCTTCACTCTATCATCCATACATTCCTAGAGTAGGTACCAAAAGTACCTAAGAAATCTACTATTGTGCTAAAAGAGGATGGAGAAAGGGAGACCAAAGTGCATCTATAATTTCTCAAAGAACAACTACACTTGATGTGATCAAAATCATATTTTTGCAAAGTATAATTATCGTGACCATTTTGTTTAAGAAATACACAACTAGCATTAAATAGTCATTACCCATACTTATCATCAATAAACCTCTAAGGAAGGCCATTGAAATTGATTCACATTACTTCTTTAGGTGTGAAAACAAATTGTATGTTCCCAAACTATGATGTAATAAATTTAATATGTTATAAAGGTAATAAATTCTCAATAACTTTTGTAGAATTTTTTTCTTCCTTGTCGAGTAGAAATACCTCTATGAATTCATAGTCATTCTTTGTTACGATATTTAGACACTTAGAAGTTAGTTAACATCATCTTAATCTAATGTGTCTTTAGGTAAAAGTATGTTTATTAGTGTTTTTCTTTACTATGCATTCATATGCATTTGTAGTTAGGTAATCTGATAGTGGCAATATGTTCCCAACATAGAGGGATCTAACAACTCATATTATCTTTGATTTTAACAACTACATTGATCTATGGCTTAACACTAGATTGGTCCATGAACTCTATTTAAAGAGAATGGAGGGTCATATACCAATGATCGATTGTGAGAAACTCTCTTTTAAATATCTCTGTAATATTTTCTTTTGGATTGATAAATTTCTTCAAGTGTCCATGTTGGTTGGGATCGTGGACGTTTCCCCACATGGTTTTACCACATAAGAACATCGGTGTGTTGATCCTTGATCTGGCTATGTGAGTGGTTACTAAAGGTGTTCATCGTCTATTGGAATACTTGTTTTGTTGAACATGGTATCATAGTGAATTTGAATACCTGCCCCCATTGTAGATCGAGATTATGAATCTATATTGCCACATCTCTATTTTTTGTCATTTTATTACATTTATTGGATGATAAGACTATTCCATTGGATCCGAAGAACTCGTTTCATTTAGGAACACCTTTTGTTTCACTCAAAAAGTTTTGGGTTGCTCAAGATATTACCATTTCAATTGGATCCACACGTATAAATCCCAAATATTCCCTTTTAAATTTTAACAGAGCTAATATTTCAGTTTTTTGTTTTTTGTGTGTGTGGATTTCTATCAATGCATTATATTTTCCATGTGTTATGTGTGATCTCGACAAATTAGAAACAAAGAAGAAAGGGTTTTCATGTGTGCGTATGCTCTTTTTTGTACTCTATGTGATCTTGGTAAATCAAAAACATAGGGAAAACTTGCATTTTATGAGCAATCTAACTGAGATCTAACCCTTGTTTTCATTAAGAGAAGAATTTGTTTTCTTTTGTGAAAATTGTTTTTTATGAGCACGCTCTCCAAGATCATCTTCAACAACAAAAACATCCCCAATCCTCCTTCTTAACAATATAATGTGTTTCAACAATAACCACGACAACAACAACAACAACAACGCCAATCCTCCTTAACAATTTAATGTGTTTTGCATTAGCTAACTTGGTTAAAAATTGTTTTATTAAGTAAGAGATCTTGATTTCAAGTCTCTTTTTGTTACTTTTTAAGTTATTTATTTTTCATGCAACTTTAATTTATAAAGTTACTTCATTGTAAAAGTGATCCATGTTTAATCTATAAAAGTGGGTCACTTTGAATAAGAAACTTATTTGTAAAAGTGAGGTTATTAGAAGGAGGAGAATAACCATATGGACCAAATTCTACTTTCCATGTGGCTCCTTGATTATTGTTTGTGCCCTTTTTCAAAAGGAAATAACTTTCACATCGAAAGCCCATTTTCAATGTTATTTTTTTTAAAATAGCCTAGATTTTATCAAAATATTTCTATCTAGACCATCAATTCCATCTGTTTTTTCATATTTTGATATGACATCTCCGAGTGATATTTTTTTTACCAATATCAACTACTTCTCATGGAAATCTCATATGGAGGATGTATTAAGAAGTAAAGGATTGTATGAGATTACCTTGGGAAGAGAACTAGAACCCATTGATAATGAAAATAGAGTCAAATGGGATGATAAGAATGATGAAGCATGTGGACTAATGAAAATGTCTATATATCCTTATTTAAGGTTTCACCTTAAAGGAATTGGTATTCCTCCTACAGCTTGAACTAAGCTTGAATCTATGTTTGGTAAACACAATATTATTCGATCCCACCAAATAGAAAATCAATTAATGACTCTAATTCCTAATGATTTTATATCCATTGAATATTATTTATCTAAGTTCAAAACAATTATACTTTTATGTATAGACTGCAAATAGATATGAAGGAAGATCGGTGCATCTATAATATTATTTGAAATCTTGGTAGTGCATATTGTCTTTGTATCTACCTTTTATGCCACTAAATATGCTCTAGCGAGTGGCTATAAAGATTCCACTCTTGATTATTTTTGTGATGCTTTGATTAGAGAGCAAGATAAAAATGTACAACTTGAAGTGATCAACATTCTAGGTACCTCAAACAAATCCATAGCTTCCCAATAGAAAGATAAATCAAAGAATCCTAAGAATCAACTTCCTTTCCACAACAACAAGAATAAAAATGTCCCAAACCCTCTTAGGAAGCTTATCCTCCTAATGGTGACAAAGGAAGAAAATCTAAAAGTAATAATATCGACGATAGACATAGATTTTTTTTTTGAAAAGATGGTCGTGTGGAATCTATATGTTTTAAAAAGATGGAATCCTTAGAAGTAGTGATGAAGAAGCACAATATCAGTATTGATTCTTCTTCTTCCTCTTCTTCTCAATGGTATTTACTTTTTTCTTCTGGTTTCTCCTTCAATGAAACTTTTACTTCTTCTAATTAGTAGATTATTTATTGTGGAGCATATTATCATATCGATATGGACAAAGTGATATTTTCCTCTCTAAATGAATGTAACACCAAGAAAATACTTGTTGATGAGGATATATCTCTTAGTGTTGTAGGTTATGGAATAGTTCAGGTAGATAATGATCATTTCAATGATTTATTATTTGTTCCAAGTCTTTCCTGCAACCTTCTATTAATATATTAGATCACTCTGTCAATTGAAGGTAAAACCGTAGTGTTTTCACCTCACCAATTTGTAATCAAGGATTTAAAAGATCCTAAGCACATCCTCACAACTAGAATTGTTGATGATATTACTAGGTTGTACAAGTTTGACAAATTTGAGTCATCATCTTTTCCATTAATGTTTGTTTCTCATATATATGACTTGACAAAAACTTGGCATGAGCAGTTTGGTCATCTAAACTATCTCTCATTGCAACAATTGTTTGTGCTGGTTGTGTTATCATAAAACAACATCGAGATACTTTTGACAAACATGCTTCTTGGCACACCTCGATCCCTTTGCAGCTTATTCATAGTGATTTTTGTGGTCCACTTTCTTCTCCTTGTTTTATGAGTGAAAGTATTTCTTAACTTTCATTGATGACTTCTCTAGACACACTTGGTTTTACTTACTAAAAGTTAAGAGTGAAGTGTTTGACAAGTTTTTTGCCTACAAGGCCCTTGTAGAAAAAAAATCTTGACATCAACTTCAATGGTTAAGAACATATAATAGAGGAAACTATGTGAACAACAATTTTACAAGTTACTTCACTACACATTTAATCCAAATGAAACATATTGTTCCATATACACCATAGAAAAATGGTGTTGCTAAGAGAAATAGTCACACATTAAAATAAATGGATAATTTTATGATACAATTTAAGGGATTAAGTCTTAATTGTTGGACATAAGCCATTAATTGTGAAAATTACATAGTAAATTGCACACCCACTAAGGATATTAAAAGTATAACATTGGAAAAAGCATGGAATAAAATTAATCCATATGTAATTCACTTTCATTATTTAGAAGTGTAGCATGAGAAAATGAAATATTTACAACCTAGAAGTGAGAAGTGTATTTTTTTTTAGATATTATGAAGATCTCAAAGGTTATATACTTCTGTAACCTAATCATAATGAAATTATTATTAGGAGAGATTTTAAATTTGATGAAAATTTCTTGGCATGTTATCATAATTCAATGTTTGTTCCTTCTTAGACCTACAAGCCATCTTCGACATGTGTTCCATATTCTATTCCTATTCAGATTTATTCTTCTTCACATGATGATAATGACGATGAAAATCCACCTCCTCTTGTTCACCTTCATCTAGATGAGTCCAATGAACATGAACCTGCACCAACAACACCACTTCCTAGATGGGTCCATTCAACATGAGAAGTGACTGGTGATCTTATTGATGATCCTTCAGATCAATGCTAGCCTCATTCACAACTCCAACGAGCCTCTTCTCTTTTGGCTCAATTTTCAGAGACTCGTGATCTAGAGATATTTGCAAAAGATTTAGTCCATCCATATTGGGATGAAATAGTGAATGAAGAGTATCAATCTTTAATGGAAAACAATACTTGGTATCTCGTACCTCTTCCGAAAGGAAGAAAACTTGTAAGATGTAAATGGGTCTATAGAACTAAGTATTCATCATATGGAAGTGTTGAAACACACAAGGATTGATTAGTTTCCAATGTGTTATCTCAAGTTGAAGGCATTGACTATAATGAAACCTTTACCCCGTAGCCAAAATGAATTCCATCCTACTTGTTCTAGCCTTTGTAGCCTCAAATAATTGGGAGGTCCACAAGATGAATGTCAAATCCTCCTTATTGTGTGGGGATTTTCAAGAAGAAATATGCGTGGAACAACCTATTGTGTATATCCATAATGATTACATCCTTGTTTTCCTCATTAATAAATCTCTTCATGGTCTTAAACAAGCTCCTCAATATTGGCATCCCAAAATCATTAGCTTTCTTCTTGATACTAGCTTTTCTAAATGTCATTCTGACCCTAATGTGACCTCTCATAATACCATATCATAATCCTTGTTATTTATGTTGATGACCTTATCCTCACTTGTAGTGACCCAAAATATTTTACCCATTGAAATCCATCCTTAAAAATCAATTTGAAATGATAGACTTAGGTTATTTGCACTATTTATTTGGCCTCCAAATATTGCAAGCTAGGCAAGGAATTTGTATTTCCCTGACTAAGTATGATTGTGACCTTATTCGTCGCTTTCACATGGATGATTCTAAACCAACCCATTCTCCCTTCCATTCTGGAGTCAAACTTGTTTCCACTTGTACTTCTCTTGAAGATGATGCCACTTTGTATTGTTAGTTACTTGGTATCCTCTTACATTTGACTCATACTCCTCCCAATATTTCCTTTTATATTGGTATTGTTTCCTAGTATATGAAAACACCCCATGAAATCCATTGGAAATAATCTAAAAGGATACTTATGTATGTCTGGGACACAGTTTAGTTCATGATACATTACATCTCAGGGGGGATTCTTTATTGGTTGGTTTCACTGATTCATATTGGGTCGGTGACCCTGATAATTGAAAGTATATTGCCTTGGTTTAGGACCTATCACTTGGGCTTAAAATAAACAATTATCTATTGTTATTTCTTCAACATAAGAAGTGTAATGAGAAATAATTAATGCAAGTCAAGAATCCTTATGGCTTCAATAGATCATTTCATAGTTTGGATTCCAGCAGTAGCATCTAACAACCCTCTAGTGAGAAAATCAAAGTACCATCAAGCTCACAAAAGATCCCATTCAACATCAACACAAGAAACACATTGATATACACATGCACTTCATCATAAATATCATTCATGATCGAGTAATTAAAATGCTCTTTTTCCCAACAAAATATCAAGTTGCAGACATTTTCAGAAAGTCTCTTACATAAGTGAAGTTTTAAAAACTTCTATCTATGTTAATATGTCAAGCATTTTTCACTAAGGGGGAATAGGTTCTAATGCTTTCTTCCTTCTCCTATTGCGATTCCTTTGTAAATATTTCAATCCAATCCCAAGTTTTTCTTAAGGGGGTATGTTAGGATATTTAGAAACTTAGGAGTTCGTTAAGATCAACTTGGTCTAATGTGTCATTAGGTAAAAGTGTGTTTCTTTAGTATGCATTTGTAGTTAGGTAATTTGATGGTCATGATATATTCCCAAAATAGAGTGATCTGATGGCTCATATTCTCTTCGATCTTAATGGCTACAATGATCTGTGAATTAACACCTGATTGGTCCATCATCTCTATTTAAAGAGCATGGATGGTCATATGTCGATTATTGATTGTAAGAAACTCGTAAATATATTTGTAATATTTTCTTTTGCATTAATAAATTGCTCCAAGTGTCCATGTTGGCTAGGGCTATAGATGTTTCCCCACAGGGTTTTTATCACATAGAAATATCGATGTGTTGATCTTTTATCTAGTTGTGTGAGTGGTTAATGAAGAATTCTTCCATTGTTGGAGTACCTATGTTTTCGACCATTTGCTCCACTCCAAAGTGCACTTGATGGCACTCACAAGAAGATTACAATATAAAAAAATTCAATGGGATGGCGACGAGTGTGATCAAACAATAGCATGCATGTGTTCTTTAAAATGTGTTGGTGTTACCTTTTCGATTGATTTTGGCCCGCTTGATCTAGCTACCAACTTGACTACCAACTAGTGACTTGAAAGAACATGGGGGAACTTTTAGGAATATAACATGTTAAAAATACATGCATCTTCCTAAGTGCACACATGTTCATTTGTGTATTAATAAAATAGGGCCACAACTTGTATTTTATTACCAAAAATCTAAACACATTTCAATTTGAAAGGGGCACAGTTTTAGGACCAAACTTTTCCATTTGACCATGATGAGGAAAAGAAACATTCCCATCACTTTGTTCCCTCAGCTGTGTTCATTGTTTCCTATATTCATTCAAGGTAGTTTTACTTGAATATTTTTTACATTTTATAATTTATTTAAATTCTAAAAGAAAAAAATGTATTCTTGTTCAAATTATATGCACATGAACAGAACATGGACCCACCATCACCCAATGAATAAAGACCCAATCCTAAATCCCAACCACTAGATTCAAACATCAAAAGTGGAAATATCCTTGAGTCATCAAGAAACCTAATACTATATTTTAGAAAAACCAAATCCCTCATGCTTTTCACTTTATATATCGATTCATACCATTGTATAACCCATTACCAATTCCGAAGGCTAATTATTTGATATTTTTTAACACAGGTCTAGGATGTTTAAATATTATAACATGGGGTTAAATAGAGACTATGTGAGATATTTACGTATATCAAGACACTATATCATGACATCCTTTATTGGACCTAGAACTATATTACACCCTCCTATGAAAAATAAATGTATTTGCATGGACTAGTGCACATACCAACCAATTACATACAACTTGATGTATAGTTGGTTTATAATTTTTGGAAAATCTCCTTGGAATAACATGAAGGTTCCATTGTGTTTCTTAGAAAAAATTTGGCCGAATTTTTTTTAGTTCACCATGTCAAATAGTTTGACATTGGTGAATTACAACAAGTAGGTAATGGGTCCATGCAAAATCGACAAAATACCAAGCATGATCCAATAAGAGGGCCTTTCCCTCCTAGGAAAAATCCTAACCCCCTACTGAATATATTTCCATTTCAGAGCATATTCGCCAAACCCAAAGCTTGATTTCTACTCTAACCTATATATTATTGGAACATATAACTTCATTCCCTTATCCTACAAAGAGGAATCTTTAGATAATGGTGGGGGAGAGACTATGCCTCTAGTTCATGTAGAAAATTCTTAGTATGCTAGGTCACATAAATAGATTATGTATTCTCATCCTAGTTCATGTGATCCTCATTGCTGCTCAAGTTGTGAGCATGACTGTAATGGGATTATGGAGGCCCTTATATTTTTTTAATGCATATAACATTGTATATATCATCCAAAACATGCGTAGGATTCCACCTAGTATTACCCAATGCAATGGAGGTGGTTGATTGATTTGTTCTCTTAGAGAGATCAAATAATCGGTATAGGTTTTTATTAAATGTTAGATGGAATTGCAACTATCACCCATGTATTCCAATTTAGTTAAATAGAACATAACATTTGGAAGTGAAGCATTAGATGTTGTCTTAAACAAATTATAGGAATTACAAACAAAATGAAAATACAAGAGAATAACATTGCTATGATAAATGAGCATAGGTTTTGGGGTTTCTATTGGTATTTAAGAAAAAAATATCTAACTAATATATTTTTGCAATGAAGCTACTCAAATACATTTTCTTTTATAGATTTGACTCTTAGTAAACTTGCATTATAAGCTTTACCATGTACAAAAATGAAGTCGAATAATGCATGGTCTTCAAGAATTTTATTTATAATGTAATAAATTCATCATTTTATGCCATGGTCCATGGAAAAATTTTCGAAAACTGCATTTGGGGTCAAACCTTGGAAAAACAAGAGAACTACAAGGTTTTGACATGCATGATACAAGAGAACAAGATGGAAACTTTGGGATTCGAGCACCTCAAGGAGATGTATAAAGAAGATGCAGATTTCAAAGAAGCTTACAAGGAATCCAAGAATCCTTGGTTGGGAGACATAAGCCCATGGACTAAATATTCAATTCAGGATGGATTATTGTTCAAGGGGAGCTAGTTATGTACTCTGAAGTGCTCAATGAGAGACAACATGCTGAAAGAAAAACACAGTGGAGGTTTAGCTGGACACTTTGGTCACAAAAAGACGTTTGCACAATTGAATAATTCATATTATTGGTCGAGCATGAGAGAAGAAGTGAAGAAATTCATGAACAAATGAAGAATTTGTCAGTATGCAAAAGGAAGACAACAAAACATTTGTTTGTATCAACCATTAACAATTCCAGAGAGGCCGTGGGATGCAATCAACATGGAATTTTTTTTGGGATTTCCTAGAATTCATAAAGGGAGCGATTCCATATTTTTTGTGGTGGACAAATTCTCAAAAATGGCACATTTCATACCATTCCAGAAGACAAGCGATGCCACAGACATTGACAATCTATTTTTTAGAGAAGTAGTAAGACTACATGGATTTCCAAGGAGCGTAGTTTTAGACAGAGACACCAAATTTGTAGGACACTTTTAGAGAACTCTATGGAAGAGGTTGATAACTAACTTATCCTTTAGTTCATCATGTCACCCTCAGACAAATGGACGAACTGAAGTAGTGAACATGAGTCTCGGAAACTTACTGAGAAGTTTAGTCACTAAGCAAGGTAGACAATGGGATCAGATTCTGGCACAAGCAGAATTTGCGTTCAACAATTCAGTGAACAAGAGCATAGGAAAAAGTCCATTTGAAATTGTGTATGGTATACAACCAAGGGGGATTACATAATTGAGAAATTTGAATCAAGATGAATTCAGAAGTGTTGGAGCAGAAGATTTTGTAACAGAAATGAAGAAACTTCATGACAGAGTCAAAGAGAAGCTACAAGACAACAACCAAAAATACAAGAGAAAAGTTGATCAAAAGAGAAGAGAAGTTCAATTCGAAATTGGAGATGAGGTTTTAGTTCACTTGAGAAAAGAGAGATTCCCAAGTGGAACGTACAATAAGCTAAAGATGAAAAATAGTGGACCATGCAGGATTCTCAGAAAATTCGCAGCCAATGCTTATGAGATTGATTTGCCAAAAAATGTTGGGATATCGTCGATATTCAATGTTGCAGACTTATATCCTTACAGGATAGATGAATAAGGAGAATTAGATGACCAGAAAGAAATTTAGTCAGAAGAGAAATTACCCACAACAGAGAAACCTCAGATGGAGAGAATTATTGAGCAGAGAGATGGAAAGAAAACTAGAAGAAAGACATATCCTTAGTATCTGGTGAAATGGAAATATCACCCAATGGAAGATGCAAGTTGGGTCACAGAACCTGATATTTTGAACCATGGAAAGACAGTGCAGGAGATCATGGACAGGAGTCCATAATTTTTTTTAACCAGGGGAGTATGATGCAGGAGCGTCGCCTTCAAGGTTGACAGCACACATGGAGGCGATCAGAAGAGATTTCAGCAACACCTAAAATTCAAATCATGTTAGGATATTTAGACACTTAGGAGTTAGTTAAGATCTACTTGGTCTTATATGTCATTAGGTAAAAGTGTGCTTCTTTAGTATGCATTAGTATGCATTTGTAGTTAGGAAATCCGACGGTCACGATATGTTCCCGACATAGAGTGATCCGATGGTTCATACTCCTCGATCTTAACAGCCATTGATCTGTGGATTAACACCCGATTGGTCCATGATCTCTATTTAAAGAGCATGTAGGG